>CAJNDV010035664.1:100322-118985 GCA_905221635.1 Symbiodinium sp. CCMP2456
ACTGACTGACTGACTGACAGACTGACAGACAGACAGACACACACACACACACATGCCCATGCCAGCAACCAAGCTTGCCAGACCACGTGCAGAGGCCGTTCCGTAACAAAGTGTGCCCCCTGTTATGTGTGATCTCCAAAACATAGACACACCGATGCCCATGACTAATGTGAGTGTGCGCTGTGTGAGCTGACCATATATCCTAGATAACAATACGTACCCCCCCCCGTTATGTGTGAACCCGAAACATACACACGCCGATGCTACTGTAGTAGCAACGCGTACTCTCTGCGGATGTGTGAGGTGACCACATACACCACACAACAAGTCGTACTCCCTGCTATATGTGATCTCAAAACCATACACCCGCGAATGCTCCTGGCAAAGAGTACCCTCGGCGGTGTGTGAGCTGACCACGTAAACCACATAACAAATCGTACTCCCTGATATGTGTGATCTCAACAAACATACACACGCCAGTGCCGCCAGTGCCAGTCAATGCGTGAGCTGACCACATTGATACGCGATACCACGCTAATGCAAGCGGCAAGTCATGCCGCCTGTCATGCGTGGTCGCATGATATCACAGGCCGTTCCACATGCCGTTCCAGATCGTACCTCCTGTTCTGTGCGATCTCGACACATACGCTCGCCGTGATCTCCAAAACATACAGACGCACTGGCCGTTCTACGAACACATCGTACCCACTTTTATGCATGACCTCAGCCACACAGACACACACACACACACACACCCACATGCCCGTAACAAATCGTACCCTCTGTGATGTGTGAGCTGATCGATATGTGTCGTATCATACAGACGCTCATGCTCGTAACAAATTGTACCCTCTGCGATGTGTGCACTGATCACATTCAGACGCCGATGCCCGCAACAACTGGATGTCGTGACCAACGACATGCAGAATCAAACTCATTTGAGCAACTGCCAGGATGGCCTAATTCTCGCAGAGACTCAACGCACTGCTTTCGGAGTGCAGAACTATAAACGCAATTTTCTCCCAAGGCCATCATGGATCGGATAAGCGAGGACCATGAGCATCACAGCAACCGAAACAAAAGCGCTAAGCGAGCATCATGCGCATCAGTGGAACCCAAGCGAAGCCGGCAAGCATCAGGAACATCATAGGACCCTCATTTCTCCATTCAAACGCAAGCACCGCGAAGCGGTGCAGTCTAGCTCAGGAAACCGCCCCGCCGTGGCCACCTCAGAGAGGGCCCTTACCCACACCTCAAAGAAACTCCGCTAGCCCCAGAGGCTAGCTTTCGTGATTTGACCGGGAACGAGCTCTCTGTGCGGAAGGAACAACGACTCTCTCAAGGCACCCTGCATAAGACTCACACGCCTCTACAAGCCAATGTCCGTCTTGCTGCAAGTGGCTGGTTCTTGTACTATGTCAGGCAGCGACTGTGAAGCCCTCCCTCTCGCTCGCTCCCTCCCTTGATCCTCAGGCCCTTGCTGCATCTGCAGCTCCTGGATCCAGCTGTGCAGCCTGATCTGAGGCTGCGTGGTCCAAGTTCCGGGTCCAAGTTCCCCGAGCTATTCTGGATCCGTGATCTAAACCTGAGGACTGACAGAGCTCTTGCTTCAGATCTCACACGTTCTCGACTGGGACTGGGAAGTGGCTCCCGTCCGAAACAACGACTTTCTTGAAGACCCTTCGTAAGACTGAGCTCAAAGCAAAGAGGCGGAGAAAGGGGCCACACCGCACCACACCGCTGAGACGCA
This sequence comes from Symbiodinium sp. CCMP2456, assembly GCA_905221635.1. NCBI lineage: Eukaryota > Dinophyceae > Suessiales > Symbiodiniaceae > Symbiodinium > Symbiodinium sp. CCMP2456. The sequence continues at coordinate 102,073 of CAJNDV010035664.1, forward strand.
CACCAGCTCACCACATAATCACATAAACGGCCATTCTCAACGAGACGCTCGACGTCACGAGCGAGATGGCGAAGAAGACCCTGCAACTCGAGGCTCCAGCAGTACCCATCAGTGCCCCTAGACTGCAAGAATTCCCTGTTTCACGCTTTCCGGCAACACTTCACACTCATTTCAGACAACAAGCAACCCAAAAGGTGTAGCAGTAAACAGCCCTCAAACCCAAGGACTGATGACACAACTGTGAAGGATGGCTGGCTGACCCGCAACGTTGAACGCTCAGCCGCTAAGAGGATGTGACACACAACTTGATGATACCCTCCATTTCCCCAGACTCCGTGTGCTGCGTGCCGGCTAGTTGCGCAGCCTGCCGTCGGCCGGCGCTGCCGGCCTGCGCCAGAAGCGGGCTCTGGCCATGTTCTTGATGAGTGGCAAGGTATCGCTCCTGGCACGAGAGACAAGGGCAGGTCTTGTCTTACGCTGCCATGTGCCAGACGCTTCAAGCAGCATGCTAGGAGGGTCGGACGTCTACTTCATGCTACTCTTCGCTTTGCTTTCTCCTGGCCAACCAAGTCTACACCGCACTACGCTTCAGCAACTGCTGCGACGCACGTCAAGCAACTCCTTCCTCTCACTGCTCAGGCATGGCAACAGACCTGGTCTTTCTCTATGGAGGCTCCCATGAGGCCCTGGCGTCGCCGTCCCGATACTGGCCATTGGCGAGCGCTTCAAGTCCTCGGAGGACTATCACGCTTTTCTTAGACATCGTAGTTGCGTCGTGGCCCATGAACAGGGAGGCAGAAACCACAGACATAGCACACATGGCTCTCCCCTGCCAGGTCGCGAAATCACCCGGCCCGTGTGAAGCCTCCCGATCTCGCTGGTCCGCCATGATGGCGCAGCGAGAGACAAAAACTACTTTAACTGGCGTCGGATACGCCTTCCCCGCGGATGCTGAAGCATGGGACTCGTGAGACCCAAGGCTTGCAGTGCAATTTTGTGCTTCGTAATTAATCTTGAAGCCTTCAGCCTGAACCCTAGACCCAAATGTCAAACCGAATTTCCCTGACAAAACTGCTCTGGGTTGTCCATCTGAACCTATGCTAATCCATTGCTGGCAGGGTTCTCTTTCAGCACATAATGTATTGAAGGGCCTGAGGGCCCCCCTTCAAAGCATTGTTTGTGCAGCCTGAATTTGGCTTTCTTTCATGCTATCATGCCTGTGGAGCCTGATGTCTTTCATCAGTGGCGAGGGAGGGGGGGGATTCACATGCACCTGTACATGTACGTACGTGCCAAACACCTGAGCACACGCCGGAAACCATGACTATCATTGTCACACATTTGATGGTGTGCCTTCCAGCGTCGAGGGGTTGAGGTTTGGGGTTTAGAGCCAAAGTTTAGGGCCTGGGCTCCGGGGTGTCGCGTGTAGGGCTTGTGATTTCTCAGGGTTAGAGGTCTACTTTGTAGGCTTTGGGATTTACGGTTGCAGGTGTACTCTCCGGCGCATCCGCGCGAGAATATTCTTTCAACGCGGTCATATCCTCTCTGGCCGGCATAGCTGGAGGCTTCGCAAAAGGCGGATCGGACGCCCGATCGTTCCTTCAGGGCAAGGTGTACACCACTTCCCAGGCCCGTAAACGCCCACAGTGGGCAGGTGAGTTTTTCTAGAAAAATTGTCGAGCGCCTGATCACGCCAATGTTCAAGCCTGCTCTTTTCCACGTCTGGATTCTAACTCCCCAGCCTCACGCTGTTGTTCAACGCGACGGTGATGTCCCAAGCAGCAAGATGTCTGACATTATAGTGGTTCACGTCATTCAAAACCTTGTCGCAGTGGTCCTGACTTGCCCAGCAGACGTAATCAACGCTAGAAGACGTCCCTCGGTATCAAGTGCGCCTCGAAGTCTTGCTCCCCCACAACCAAGGCTAAAGCCCTAAGCCCAAGCCTCCACACAAATCTCCTTCCTACAGAAAATTCGAAACACCATTGTGAAACAAGAGTCTTTGCCCTGCGCTCGCATGACGGCTTCAGTTTCAAAGTCCCTTGCCATGGGCGGCACCTCCACAAAACGGTGGAATGGCATGATCACTTCTAGCAGTCCCAGAGTGTGGCCGCTGAGCTGCAACCCGCCAACGGACATGCTTTGATCACTAGCACACCAGGTCACCTCACCATCCGAGGCTGTCTTACGGCGTAGCCACCCTCCTTGCAACCAAGGCACGCGGTTCACCATGATGTCCAACTTCAGCATCTCCAAGTTCCTGTTGACGGCGGCTCGGTTGGCCTCCAGGGCCTTTGGCAACATGCCTGATGTCTCATGCACGCATCTTGGCACGCCCGAGCGGGGGTCGAGGCCCAGGAGGCCTTTAACACGGAAGCCGCAGGTCTCCAGCTGTAGCGCCAGACTGTGCGCCACATAAGTGCCAAAGCTGTGGCCCATCAGCACCACGTCCAAGACGGTCTGCAAGCTCTGCCGGTCACCGCGGGCGCAACTCCGCAAAAACATCTGCGATGTGAGCACCAAGGGCCAAGAAGCACTTCGCAAATGAGCTTCGACTGGCTGCAGATGGAGGCCGCCCCTCGGAAGATATTGCAACAAGGGTTCAGTTTGTGGAAGGATCCGCGCCGCTCCGTCGATGAGGATCGCGGCGGCCGGCGCTGGCCTGGCCTCCTGGACCACATAAGAACACACCTTCTCGACGGACGTAAGAGGCCTGTGGCCAGGGACTGAAGGGGAGCCGCGCGACAATGTGAAGGGGATGAATGGCACGACAGTGGCGGCACGGGCCGTGGCAAACATGGAAGAGAACCGTGAGTTGAATCGCGTGACGTGATGGGCACAGGGCGTGGCAAGAATGGACGTGGTGCCGACAGAGACAAAGCCTTCTGGCGGCTCCACTGAAAGGCAAGTGGCAGAACCGAACCTTCGACTGCAAGTCATCGGCGGCACGATCGTTAGACCCGCTCTCGCCTGAGCTCGACGCACAGAATCGTCACTGTGCTTATCGGTGGCAGTCCCAACTTCAACGGCTGGCTCCAGCTCATGCAATTGATAGTTCGCAGTTTTAAACCGGGATTGTCGCCTACAAACAGCAGCGAATGGAGACTCACGATAAGACGGGCAAGCGCCTCTGCAAGGCGGATCGACCTGGTGCCGACAGAGACAGAGCCCACAGGCGGCTGCATCGAAAGGCAAGTGGGACAACCAAATCTCCGACTGCAAGTCATCAGCGGCACGATCGTTCGACCCGCTCCCCTGAGCTCGACGCACAGAATCTTCTGTGTGCCTGTTGGCGGCAGTCCCAACTTCAATGGCTGGCCCCAGCTCATGCAACGGGTAGTGCGCAGCATCGGCAATGGAAGGTGGAGGCGAAATTGGGAATGCCATTTACAAGCAGCAGCCAGTGACTCACGATTAGAAGGCAAAGGGCTTCTGCAATGATGTACCTGGTGCCGGCACAAACACTGCCCACCGACGACTGTACTAAAGGGCAAGTGGCAGAAACAGCCGGAACAATCGTTAGACCCGCTCGTCTGAGCTCGACGCACAGAATCTTCCCTGTGCTTGTTGGTGGCAGCCCCAACTTCAACGGCTGGCCGCAGCTCATGCTGCGGGTAGTGCGCAAAATTGGCAATGACAGTTTACGCACAAACGGGGACTGCCGCTCACAAGCAGCAGCCAGTGACTCACGATTAGATGGGAGAAGGCCTCTGCAATGATGCACTTGGTGCCCGCAGAAACAGAGCCCGCGGGCGGCTGCTCTGAAGGGCAAGTGGCAAAACCAAATCTTCGACTGCAAGTCATCGGCGGCACGATTGTTTGAGCTGCTCGCCTGAACTCGACGCACATGCTCTTCACTGTGCCTGTTGGCGGCAGTCCCAACTTCAATGGTTGGCTCCAGCTCATGCAACGGGTAGTGCGCAGGCTGGGCAATGGCAGGTGGAGACACAATCGGGAATGCCGAATACAAAAAGCAGCGAGTGGAGACCCACGTCAGTAGGGGGAAAGGCCTCTGCAAGGCTGGAGCTGGTGCTCGCAAATACAACGCCCAGCGGCTGCATTGCAAGGCGCGTGGCAGAACCAAATCTTCGATTGCAGCTCATTGGCGACACAATCTTGAGACGCGCTCCGCTGAGCTCGAAGCACAGAATCTTCACTGTGCCTGTTGGTGGCAGTCCCAATTTCAACGGCTGGCCCCAGCTCATGCTGCGGACAGTGGGCAGCACTGGCAATGGAAGTGGGAGGCACAAACGGGAATTGCCGCTTACAAACAGCAGCGACTGACTCACGATTAGATGGGAGAAGGTTTCTGCAAGGATGGACGTGGTGCCGACAGAGACAAAGCCCACTGGCGGCTGCATTGCAAGGCAGGTGGCAGTCATCGGCGGCACGTTCGTTAGGCCCGCTCTCGCCTGAGCTCGACGCATCGAATCTTCCCTGTGCCTCTTGGTGGCAGTCCCAACTTCAACGGCTGGACCCAGCTCATGCTGCGGGTGGCTCGCAGCGGTGGCAAAGACCGGGGTCTAAGCACAAACGGGGACTGTCGCGCACAAGCTGCAGCCAGTGACTCACGATTAGAAGGCAAAAGGCTTCTGCAATGATGCACGTGGCGCACGCAGAAACAGCGCCCACCGGCGACTGCACTGAAAGGCAAGTGGCAGAAACAGATTTTCGAGCGCAGGTCATCGGCGGAAAGATCGTGAGATCCTCTCCCCTGAGCGCGAAGCACAGAATATTCACTGTGCCTGTTGGTGGCAGTCCCAACTTCAACGGCTGGCCCCAGCTCATTCTGCGGGTAGGGTGCGGCTGCGCCACTGGAAATTGTAGGCACAAGCGGGGAATGCTGCTTGCAAACATCAGTCAGTGGCTGATGTTTGCAAGCCAAAAGGATCACCACCTTCTTGGTGGGCGGGGGCGGTTGCAATAATAGCTGCTGTTATTTTCAAGGAGGGGCACGAGTCTGTTGCTGGGATGTCAGCCCACCAAGGCCCCAAGCTCCCGATCTTCAATTTGTATCTCCGACGGTGCAAATAGACAGCGGACGTCCAAAGTCGGTTTCTTCACATTTTCTTCAGTGACTGCTTAGACGTTCATGCTGCCAGGACACGAATTCTGAGTAACTCCACCAGGCACCATGTAACCGGCGCTGTAACCTGGGTCCGACGCTCTGGGGGTCTTGTGCTGAGTGCGTCTGTTGGGTCCTCACAGTCATCAGTCCCGCAGGTCCCTCTATCATGTTTCCTTGGAGTGCAAGCTGATGAAAAGTTGCTGGCGCAGCAGCTTGTTGTTAGCGCTGACTACGCAGATTAATTGAAACCTAGGGGTGGGGAAGTCCCTTTCGAAGTGGCGAGCACATGATGCGAGGTGGCGGTCAGCACCCCCACCTAACTTTGAATTGTTGGCGGAGGGATGATGCAAAAGGCCTCTGCCAAGATGGAACTGGAGCCGACAGAGACAAAGCCCACTCGCGGCTGCACGGAAAGGCAAAGTGGCAACAAGAAAGCTTTGATTGTAAATCATCGGCGGCACGATCTTTAAATGCTCTCGCCGGAGCTTGATGCAAAGAACCTTCACTGCGGCAGTCCCAACTTCAACGGCTGGCCCCAGCTCATGCTGCGGGTAGTGCGCAGCATTGGCAATGAACGTTGGAGGCACGAACGGGGAATAGCGCTTACTAGCTGCTGCCAATATGGGCAATGGCGTTTGCAAGGATAGACCTGGCGCCGACACGCTCCTTGGACACGCTCCCCTGCGACGCACAGAATCTTCACGCTTGTCGATGGCAGTCCCAACTTCAACGGCTCCAGCTCATGCAATTTGTAGTGCGCGGCAGAAGTTGTTGGCACCATCGGGAATGCCGCTTACAGACAGCAGCGAGTGGAGACTCGCGATAAGACGGGCAAAGGTCTCTGCAAGGATAGACCTGCAGCCAAAGCCCACCGGCGGCTGCATTGAAAGGCAAGTGGCAGAAACAAATTTTGCAAGCCATCGGCAGCATGATTGCTAGACCCGCTCGCCTGAGATCGAAGCACAGAATCTTCACCGTGCCTGTTGGTGGCAGCCCCAACTTCAACGGCTGGCCCCAGCTAATGCAACGGGCAGTGCGCAGCAGAGGCAAGGGAAGTTGTACGCACAAGCGGGGAATGCCGCTTACAAGCAGCAGCGAATGGAGACTCATGTCAGTATGGGCACGGGTCTCTGCAAGGATAGACGGAGTGCCGACAGAGACAAAGCCCGCTGGCGACTGTACTGAAAGGCAAGTGGCAGAACCAAATCTTCCACTGCAAGTCATCGGTGGCACAATCTTGAGACGCGCTCCACTGAACTCGAAGCAGTCAATCGTCACTGATCTTTCATTGTATTGGCGCCACCGAGGTCGCCAAAAGCGGTGCGCGCACTCTTGGCAGCTGTCCCAATTTCAATTGCTGGCCCGTGCTCACGCAACTGGTCGTCTGCGGCTTCGGCTATGGAAGTTGTAGAGAGGAATGCCGCTTACAAACAGTAGCCAGTGGAGACTCACGACAGTATGGGCAAAGGCCTTTGCAAGGCCGATAAACCTGGTACCGATAGAGACAAAGCCCAACCAGGGCTTCACTGAAAGGCAAGTGGCGGAACCAAATCTTCAACTGCAAGTCATCGGTGGCACAATCTTGAGATGCGCTTCCTTGAACTCGAAGCAATCAATCGTCACTGATCTTTAACTGATTTGGCCATTACCGTCACCCAAGACTGGACGTGCACTGTGCCTGTTGGTGGCAAGGTCCAACTTCATTGGCTGACCCCAGCTAATGCAACCGGTAGTGCGCAGCAGAGGCAAGGGAAGCTGTAAGCACAAGCGGGGAATGCCGCCTACAAGCAGCAGCTAGTGGCAGCTAGTGGAGACTCACGACAGCATGGGCAAAGTCCTCTGCAAGGTGGGTAGACCTGGCGCCGACTGAGACGAAAGCCCACCGGCGGCTGCACTGGAAAACAAGTGGCGGACCCAAGCCTTCGAGCGCCGATCATCTGCGGCACAATCTTGAGACGCGCTCATGGGTGCTCGACGCAAAATATCTTCTCTGTGCCTGTTGGTAGCAGTCCCAACTTCCAGTGCTGGCCCCTGCTCACGCAACTGGTCGTCTGCGGCTTTGGCTATGGAAATTGTAGGCAGAAGCGAGGAATGCGCTTAGAAGCAGTAGCCAGTGGAGACTCACGACAGTGTGGGCAAAGGCCTTTGCAAGGCAGAGAGACCCGGTGCCGACAAAGACAAAGCCCAACCAGGGTTTCACTGAAAGGCAAATGGCTGAACCAAACCTTCAACTGCAAGTCATCGGTGGCACAATCTTGAGACGCGCTTCCTTGAACTCGAAGCAATCAATCAGCTGATTTGGCCATTAACGTCGAGGTCAAACTTCATTGGCTGGCCCCAGCGAATGCAACGAGCAGTGCGCAGCAGAGGCAAGGGAAGTTGTAAGCACAAGCGGGGAATGCCGCTTACAAACAGTAGCCAGTGGAGACTCACGACAGTATGGGCAAAGGCATTTGCAAGGCCGATAAACCTGGTACCGATAGAGACAAAGCCCAACCAGGGCTTCACTGAAAGGCAAGTGGCGGAACCAAATCTTCAACTGCAAGTCATCGGTGGCACAATCTTGAGACGCGCTTCCTTGAACTCGAAGCAATCAATCGTCACTGATCTTTAACTGTTTTGGCCATTGCCGTCACGCAAGACTGGACGTGCACTGTGCCTGTTGGTGGCAAGGTCCAACTTCATGGGCTGACCCCAGCTAATGCAACCGGTAGTGCGCAGCAGTGACAAGGGTTGCAGCACAAACGGGGAATGCCGCTTACAAGCAGCATTAAGTGGAGACCGGCGAGTAGATTGGCAAGGGCCTCTGCAAGGATAGACCTGGTGCTGACGCGACGAAATCTTCAACTGCAAGTCATCGGTGGCACATTCTTGAGACACGCTCCACTGGACTCGAAGCAATCATTCGTCACTGATCTTTAACTGATTTGGCCATTACCGTCACCAGAAGCGGTGCGTGCACTGTACCTGTTGGTGGCACTCCCAACTTCAATTGCTGGCCCGTGCTCACGCAACTGGTACGGCGCGGCTTCGGCAGTGGAAGTTGTTGGCACAAGCGAGGAATGCCGCTTGCAAACAGTAGCCAGTGGAGACTCACGACAGTATCGGCAAAGACCTCTGCAAGGCGGATAAACCTGGTGCCGACAAAGCCAAAGCCCAACGGGGGCTGCACTGAAAGGCAAGTGGCGGAACTAAATCCTCGAGTCCAGGCCGGGATGTCGCCGTGCTTTAGCTGTATTTCGGTGACGGATAGACCTGCCGACTTCTTGAAGATTTCGTATGGGTAGTATGGGCTGGATCGGAAAGCCGGGCAAGTTCGGACTCGTCCCCGATTCTCGACCCCTGCTGCTCCAAGCTTTCGAGCAGACTTGTTCCCGACTTGAGCGGAATGCCGCACAGACTGGCATCAGCCGGGTGGAAAGGCGCGTCTTGTGAACTGCGCAAAGCAGGTTCTACCAGACTGGCATCAGTCGTCCTTGGCAGTTTCTGGGCTCAGGGCGACTTGTCGAGAGGCCTTGGCTTCTGGCGTGAACCCACATTCTGCCTGGGCCAACAACACGACTTGGCGGCGACTTGAGCTGTTGGGAACATATGATTACGAGACTGAGGCGGGAATGTGCTTGCACCTGCTGAACACCTGCTGCGCCTGCGCGCCCGAGATCATGCTGTGCTCAGAAATGCGAAGCAGGGACGGCTGCTGTCTTGGCCCCAGGAAGGGCAGCGTGCTTGAATCCAGGCTGGTTCGCATAGCCCACCTGGTCCGCATAGGCCGTATGGGCCCAGGGACGACTGCTCTATCCGCCAGGTGTGGCTTGAGGTCGAGGTTTCTTGTAAGGATCTCTCCAAGGCAGGCCTCAATCAAAAACACGCGTCAATGCTCACAGCTCTGGCGCCGCTGACGCGGGCGCCGGTGCCAGCGAAGGGCTGCCCTACCTGTTCAGACTCAGCGAAGCAGCGAAGCAGCGAAGCTCCGTTGAACCTGCACCACACACAAGGCCACGCTTAGCCACGCTTCTTTCTTTTTTAGCAAGCCCTCCCCCCCCTCCCCACCCTTCCGAAACAACTCACCATCTCCCCAACGTTCTGAAGTGCAGGTCGCGCCTGGAGACCAGTCGCAGGCCGCGGCTCCTGCGCTGTCCCCCACCTCTAGCCTCTCCATCTTGCACACCCTCTCTCCACCCGCTTCTTCAGATACCCATACGTCTTTGAAGCAAACTGCGCACGCCGCCTCTAAGGGTCCCTCTGACCTCGTGTCGAAACGGCTCTTTGATTTCTACAGAAGGTCTTTCAGAAATCCCGCAGCTTTGCTCCTGGTCCGGGCAAGTCCAGGCCCACGCGGGAGAACAACATCGCCGAACATGGGACTTCGGAGTGACCTCTAAAAGAAAAGATGATTAACAAAGATTTTGCTCATCTTAACAAAGATTTTGCTCATTTTGGAAAAGTTTGTTACATGTTTGCTAAACTCTTGGCAATCAAACAACCTTAACTTGGCACGTGCGATTTACATGAACGTTTGCAAAAGAGCTAAACGCATGCCGCAACCGTTGAGATATGCAAACATGTGAACGGTGTAATGTGACGCTCGAGATGCATACATGTAACACCAATGAACTACAACATGCGTGCAAGCATCTTTGTGATCCGCGGCAAAGCAAGTCGACAATATACAATCGAGCTGTGCACACAGGCAAGGCCCTCTGGCAAGCATGGCACGCAAAACAGCGAACTTGCAAAGCGAAGAAAGTACTGGTCGCAGCGCACAGCACTCCCGTGTTCCAGCTCGCGTCAGCATCCACTGCGCCATTCACATGCTCGCCGAAACCTGGGAGATGGGAGCAAGACATCTTGTGCCTCGTGGCCGATGGCATCAGCTCGCAACGTTCCGTTGCTGCAATGGAAGTCGGGCATGCGTTAGCAAGCAGCAGCACGCTTTGAGATGCTGCAAAGGCAAAAGAGCTGGGAGGCAAAGCAGCTCGGGTCGGGTCCTGTTCAAGAAGTGGCCGGCGCCTACAGTGGCCGGTTGGCTCTCCCGAGGCTCTGATGCTGAGGACCTCCTCGAAAATCCGGTGGATGTCTGTCCTGCCTGCTGCACTCACGACAAGACAGCAATGCGAAAAAACCTGTTTCAAGGAGGTAGGCAGCCCTCCATCGACGGATCATGTCTTGGGGGGGTGCTCCTAACAGGCAGTCGAGATGCAACTAAATTACCGAGAGATTGAGTAAAGCTCCCTGCCAAAAGGCAGGAATACCCGTGGAAGGGGCCACGTGCCATCATGCGACCTCTGCCGTGTCTGCCTTCTGCTCCATGCGTGCAAAGGAACGGCGGAATGGTAGCAGAGCGCAGGGCTGTCACATCCGCTTTAATGGCATTTCTATTGTCACAAACTGTGACACCAGCGCTGTATAAGCGCCACGCGACAGCACACCGCCTCGGCACAGGGAAAAACTGGCATAAAGTCACGCTGCTTGCCAGTGATGAAGCGATGTACGGCTTCCGATGAAACAATCTGCACAAACTGGAACAACACGTGGCAGTCGCACTTTTCAGCACTACTCACAATCGTCACCCTCGTCGAAGCAGTGGCAGCAGCAGCAATGAGCAGGGTGGCAGAAATGCATTGCCCCCCATTTTTCATGCGTTTCCCGGCCTCGCTTGAACAAGTTCTGACGAAATTATGCCCGAAGGCACTCACATATTGTGGACGTACTATAGTTGTAGCAATATAGATATACTATAATGATGCATAATGATGCTGTGGTGATCTCGTCACAATATTACAATGGAGCTATAGTCAACCTTTAGTCAATTTACAGTCCTTTTAGAATACTACTTAATACTACTCTGGAAAATTATAGAACACTTTCGTAATGCGTTGGTCATGTTACAGTCATACCATAGTCATGCAGTAACATGAACATTAAAGTGATGCCATAGTAATGTTAACGCCAGCTCATAGTATCGTAGCAAAGTTGAATGAACATTATAGCATGCTCTCGTGATAATATAATGGCTTCCTCGTGATACAGTACTATAACAAAACTTTCGTATCCTAATAGTGCCGTATTTTCGGTGTTCTGCCATTGCTTCTGCACGTACACATGGCCTGTCTCATACCTGTGCGATAATTACAAGGGACACGCAAACCAGAATCTAAAGCGCTGCTACTTCATAGCTGTGACGATAGACAACATGTCCGGTTCGCTTCGCTTCTGGAAGGAATGCCTCAATCATCTGTGCTTCTTGTTTTGGTTCATTCCTGGCAACCAATATCCCTAGACGACTCGTGTCAAGCATCAGCAGAAGTCAGACAGTTGACCACCGTAGCAATTTTGTGCGCGTGCGAGGCATCACTTTGATCCTCTCCTTTGGCGTGGCTGCACTGGAGAGGAACGCAGGAACACGACAGCAAAAAGGACGGTTGCAAGCCGAGCGACTGCCTGTCTAGAGGCGAACGGCGCTTCAACCTGCGCTCATGGCAGGGCAACTCTGACGGATGCATTGGACACATCAAGAAGCATCAGAAACATGTTTCCAGTCAGTTCAATAAATCAGAGACGAGCTGTCCAACCTGTATGCTCAAGACGTCGATACAATGTGCTGAACCATCTGCACCTGATAGAGTCCTCAGCAGCGCATCTCAAACCATGGAGTATCTGCACATCCTGGCTTCCGCACCGTCCCAAATGGTCAAACACAACTCAAATAGCTCATGCGCGGGAAGTCGATGCAAAAACTCATTATGAATTCATGAGCCGACCGAAACCTAGCAGAAGCAGGAAGCTGAGGAGCAGGCTGTCGTGCCCGGCAAATGACCGCATCGTTTGCAGTGATCCCGGCATGCACTGCATGCACTCACTCGCCCCAGATTACGTGCCAGAACAACAGAACTCAACTGTTGTAATATGCAAGATTTCACAAGTCCCTGCGATTTGTATGAAGTCGTGACACACGAGGTCATTTCCTGTTGTCATTTGTACCGACTGCAACCTTACACGTTGCTAAGGTCCTCGGACACAACGCTTCAACATAACAAAACAAGCCATGGATGACATGCAGAATCCAGTTGCTGCCGCGACGAAATTGGAAAAAACATTCGTTGGTTCGGGTCCTCTTGTTTTCGCGTCTGGTCCTGGCAATGTTAGTGCAACGTCTGGCAGTTCCGACCATTGCCCTGCAACGTCTGGCTCAAAACATGTCACATGCCTGCAATGGTTGTAATGTTTTTTCTCACAATGCTTCTTGATCGATCTTTTGGTCCGCAGCTTTGGAAACGTCGTGCCCTCGAAAGCTGCGCGCAAGCTTCCATGCAGAAGCTCAGGTCATCGCTTGAACTGAAAAACTCCGGCCTTTTCGCTTCAGAACCGAACAAAAGCGCTGACGAAGTAGCTGAGCTCTCTCAATCTTTTGTTTCAAGCATGTTCTGTCTGCCAGTCGTGTGCTACTGTCGCCTTACCATTGTTTTTTTGCCGGTCTCGAGTTTCAATGCCAGCGAACTTCAACCGCCTAAGATTGCGGCTCTTAGGGCCGAGATGTATTCGAAAAGCTTAACAAAACTAAGCTTAGCATGGCGGCAGAACTTGGGTGTATGTGCAACACTGCACATCATCGAGACTACGATAAACATGGCCAAATTACTCAGAAAGGCCTCAGGCCAAGGTGCAAACGACCAAAGTGGAACCCAGGTTCAGCTCTCGCGGGCAACGCAAGCCATCAAGTCGAAGCGACGGGCAAAGCACGCCGCAAGCCGAACACCTCCTCAGCCTCGGCATCTCTTTTATCATCTGGGCTGCGACTGCACAACGTCAGCCAAATTTTGATGTGCAAGAATAAGAATGCACTCTAACGTTCTCAACAACATCTTCGAGGGATTCCTGTAGCTTTCCTCGTCAGTCGGGCGTAAAGCTTTCAACAGTTCTGTCCATTCACTGACAGTTTCCAACAGTCACGCCGGCACTTTAACCTCAATCCTCCGCTGCCTACACAATGCCTTCACGTTACTGAGTTCAAAAGTCGCCAAAACACAATCCTTTGCAGAGACATAGGTCAGAATTCGGTACTTTAGAGCACTGTCGATTCGCGGGCCTACGGCCCGGAGCTCGAACGATCTTAGGGGTTCTAAAGTCTTTGCAAAACGGGATTTAGAAGTGCTTTAAGGGGCGCGATACCGGCGAGCAGCTGACGAGTGGCTTGCGAGCTTCTCATGAGCTGCACGCACAGCAGCCCACGAGCTACTTATGAGCTGCAGCACAGTGTGATGCCCATGAAAACAGAAGAATGATGATTTAATTTTAGAAATAAGATTAAATCAATATTTTGTATTGTAACTATATGAGTAAACAGGAGATCATTAATAATGTGTATTACGATCGCGCGGGATATGGGAGCAGACAGAGGACTTTAAAGGAAGCACGAGAGAAGGATAAAAGTATAACTATTGACGATGTCAATGAGTTTTTCAAGAAGAACGTGGAAGCAAAAAGAAAACATGTGGGACAGAACAGCTTTGTAGCACCACATTCGGCATACGAGTATCAAATGGACTTGCTTTTTATAAATGATCTGGAAGATCAAAAATTCAAGGTTGGTATGGTCATGATAGATGTCTTTGATAAGTTTATGCATGTGGTAGCAATAAAAGGTAAAAAAGAAGAGGATTTAGCGAGTGGTATGATTGAGTGTTTGCATAAGATGGGGAAAAAACCTAAGAATATTTATACTGATGATGAAGGCGCTCTTTCTAAAGAAGCTATACAAACTTATTTAAAGGAACAGAAAATAGAGCACCACAGGACAAGGGCACACGCAAATTTCAGTGAGAGGGCGATCAGAACTTTTAAGGACATGTTATATAAAAGAGTTGAGGCTGACGAGAAAAAGGGCAAAAGCAATATTCAATGGACTGATTATATTCACGAGATATTGTTGACATATAATAACCAAATGATACATTCTGCCACAAAATTCACGCCGAAAGAGGCACGGAAACCGAGTAACGAATTAAGCGTCAGGTTCAGTATTGCTAGTAGTGGTAAACGGAATAGGATATATCCGGATCTTGACAAGAGTGACGAAGTCAAGATATTTAGGAAGCGAAAACCGAATGAGAAGGAGAGAATAAGTAACTGGTCGCAAAACCGCTATACCGTGGAGAAGATTGAGAAGAGATTCGGGCAAAATTACTATTATGTGGAAGGCGTTGATAGATCATATTTAAGGTTTGAGTTGCTAAAGGTTTGAAACACACCCTAAACCGATTTGAACTTGGTCACTTGTGTTTCGTGTTTAAGGTTTCATTGGTGTTGTTGTTGTTGTTTTTGTTGTTGTTGTTCTGCGTATGTTCTTCCAGTGCTTCTGTATGGTTTTCGGGGAGTCTGGAAGAAAAAGGACAAATCAAAAAAAATAAGCAACACGCAAAAATCAAGATTTTACGCCAAGCGAGTTGGGTTCGGGTTTGAATTCGTTTGTCGTAACATATGTTTAGTAGGACCCTTAAGAGAAACCCAACCCAAATCACGAGTTCAAAGGTAGGGGTAATCAACACCAAAATGCACACACACAGCAAATGAAAGGGATACCAGCAAAAGGAAGGCAATCACAACAAACCAGACATCTTTAAAACCCTGAACAGTCCGTGCCATTACATGGAAAGCAAAGTCTGACTGCTTGGCACTGCACAGGCTCGCAGCACAAATACTCAATTCGACAACACTTGCAGCCAACCTTTTTTCTCGAAGTTCGGCTCCGCCGATGTGCTTGGTGATATGTACACACTGGTTTCATGAGCTACCCTGTGCCGCTTAGTCGACTGCTGCTGCAACGCCGGTGTCAACTTCTGCACCGATGCCCGCAGCCTTTTTGGCTTCACCTACGGCCACTTGCAGCTCGGCGGGAAGCTCCAAGAGCTGCCACCACACATGATCTCCAGTGATGCTAACTGGATGTCCTTTTCTCTGCCTTGCCCATGCAGCTTCAACACACTCGAAGCGCCACGTGACGGCGCACTCGAAAAGATCTGCCTGCGCTTCGGGCACTTTTACGAAGGTTTGGTAGCCAATGGCTGGTTTTTGGAGGTCAACGGACTTGACAGGCTTCGAGATGAAAGTGTCTTGCCCGACCCTGCGAGTGTTCACCTCCATGGTGAAGCCCACGAGACCGTCACATGATGGAGATCTCTCCATAACCCTCACTTGGATGTGCGGAGCAGTGTCTGGACCATCAAAGTACATGTGAAAAACAGGACTGGCGCTCAAGAACAACCATTCACATACTAGCTTCCGTCCATCATCTAACAGTGCTGCTGGGATGATGTGCATGTTTTGATAAATCTTGTCCTCTACCTTGTCCAAGCGCTGCAGCTGTAGTTTTGCACGCAGCTGAGCTGCCTTTGTAGCTGCTGGTGCAGTCGACCCAGCTCCGGTGCTAGCATGTTGTTCAGGACTGCCGACGTCCCGCTCATAGTGATTCGGCAGTATTACCTCAATGCCTTCAGGTCGCTTGAGCTTCTTCAGCGTCAACTGGATGGACTCGTCAGTGGCGGCAGGATGCTCATACAAAGCACCTGTGAACTCTGCACGGGACTCTTCAGAGCGAAACCATATGTCCAAGCAAATGCTGTCAGTCTGCCCGAACACACGCAAATGTGTGATGCACCTGCCAGTTTGACCATACGCAGCGCGCTTTGCTGCCAAGGTGAACAACGCACGGCGTGCTCCGAAAACGTTGCCCCACCCTCTCAGAGTAGCAGCCAGATGGAACATCTCATTTGCCTGCACAGACAGTAGAACACCGTAAAACAACAAAAGTCAAAACATGCACCCAAGCAACACTTATAACCCGAAACACCCGAACCACCAAACCAACCAAGCAACAGAACCTAGCAAGGACCAACCCTCCTAGCGTGAACTGCTTAAGGGGACTAAATAGGCTATATAAGTAGTGGGGATAAGCAGGAAAGAAAAGGATAAACTGACGAGGGGCTTGCGATGATGTAGCAGGACTGCTCTGACAGTGGACAAACAGAGGGGTCTGCACATTCTCTCCACCAGACATGTCATCGATGGGCAGGCCACGATCCATTGAGGGCTGGCCTGCAGCATGCGATGCTTCGTTCTGATAGAGGTGAAGGAAGTTCACTGTTGCTGATAGTCCCCCCACGTCTTTCGCTTGCTCCAAGAAGCTGAGGACTATTTTCGGTTCTTTCACGTCAGACCGTCGGATCAGAAAGACGTCACCAATAGATGCCTGTACAAACCAAAAGTCTGCATGTCTATGCGGTGACCTGCTTCGGTCACGGGGCATGGCACGGCGAACCAATAACTCAGCAGAGGCAAGCTGACCTAAATCATGCTGCATATAGAGTTGCGCATATGTTGTGCAACAGCCCGTCTTGAAAATAAGAAGCTGAAACGATTGCCCAATGCCTTGAAACGTTGGGCAAGCGGCGGATATCATTCAAAAAGCCACGCATCATCCACTTGACTGAGTAACGGTACCACCCTGTGAGCAACCTTTGAACAAAAGCCGATGAGAGAACCCTTGCCCACTTTGGGATGATAATACCACCTTAGGGAATATGGATGGGGCAATTGGTTATTCCTATACTGGTATTGGTAATGGGGTAGTAGTGGTGATATATTGGGTGGGATGTAGTAGGGAGTATAGGAATAATCCTCGTATATGGATGAGGCAATCGGTTATTCCTATACTGGTATTGGCANNNNGGCAAGGGTTCTGCTAACTGAATGCAGGTTCGCGCAATGGCAATAAGTTGCCCCGCTCCCCGAAAGGGTCGCGCAATGGCATGTTGATCATGATGGTTCAGATAGGCTTGCACTGCTTTAG
>CAJNDV010035665.1:5023-16637 GCA_905221635.1 Symbiodinium sp. CCMP2456
TATATATATATATATGTTTATATATTCATTATCTGTTCCATTATATTACATATACTGTATGTTATATATATATATATATATATTTTCTATTACTTGTATACATATGTGAACACAGAGATGCTACAAGGTTTCAGGCTGTCTCCAACATCCGGAAACTGCGGGCACTTAGGTTATCGTCGTGGCTTGCCCCCACCTAAACCCTGAACCCTAAACCCGAAACCCTAAACCCTAAACCCTAAACCCTAAACCCCAAACCCTAAACCCTAAACCCTAAACCCGAAACCCCCTCTTCCGAAACCGCAAACAAGAAGACACCCATTTCGGGCAGGGGGCGCTCCGTGGAAGCAGAGGGGCAGTTTCTATGAGGGTTACTAAAATGTTTTCTATAAGGGTCTCTGTGCGTTTTATCAGGGTTTCTAGAAGTGCTGAGAGGGGTTTCGGGTCTAGGATGTGTAGAGTAGAGCTTAGAGGGTTTGTAGGGTTCACGCAGTTCGGGACCGATTGCGAGGTGGATTTTATTATAGCCTATAAACACGAGGAAGAACACTGCATACTTCTTGTTGC
Source organism: Symbiodinium sp. CCMP2456 (assembly GCA_905221635.1). Lineage (NCBI taxonomy): Eukaryota > Dinophyceae > Suessiales > Symbiodiniaceae > Symbiodinium > Symbiodinium sp. CCMP2456. The sequence goes on from CAJNDV010035665.1 coordinate 5,588, forward strand.
AACTCAGTGGTGACTTAAAATTACACCAGCCTGAAGCAAGTAAGCAAAGTATTTTACACCACCCGCACACACACACACACACACTCACACATTTTAGAAAGCACCATATGGGAGCTTCAAAGCATACAGTACCCTCAGCCAGCACCCACAGTATGATCAAATTCTTAGTAGCAGCACTCCTAGACCAGATACTTCCAGGTTTCCAAGCCCCTATCTCTTGCTCAACCCTAAACCCTAAACCCTTTCAGAACCCGGATCGACCCCTTAAAGGAACCCCCAAAAGAAATATGAAATCCCCAAACCCCTGACCGAACCCCAATAGATCCCTGTAAAGAGCCAAACTCAAGATCCCTGATTGCTTACGAAACTGTATCATGGCATCCCATACAATACCCGCAAAGATCCCTCAAAAGGATTCTATCTATAGGGTTCTGCAGTCGGATCCCCCTGAAAGGCGCTACTATAAGGTTCTATCATCGGGGCCCCTCTTAGAGGAGCTCTAGTATAGGGGCCTTAATACTTAGAATAGAGTTTTTGGGCCCGTTATACTATAGACATAGTAAAGAACTCCGAAAACAATAAAGGAAATGATTTAGGCCCCTACATTACATAAACGCAACTCGGGACCCCACCTGAGCCATGAACTCCTCCAAGGTGCCCTTGCCCTGGTGCTCTGGGGGTTCATCAGGGGCAAGGAATTTTAGGGTTTAGGGGTCTATGAGGGTGGTTGTCAAAATTAGGGTCCCTTTTGGGGTACCTAAATAATCGGTGCCGTATTATATTAAGGACCCAAAAAGGGACCATGATTTTGACAACCACCCATGAGGATTTTAGAGTGTTAGGGATTTTAGGGATTAGGGTGAGGGTTCTTGAGTTGGAAGCTGGAGGAAGGACAAGTTGTGCTTGGATTCCTTGAGGATTGAGGCTATCGGGCTTTCAACTTTTGGGCTTCTACTGTAGGGGCTTTCTTGGGGGTTTAGGCTCTTGAAAGCTAGAAGAGGGTTTTGGGAGACACTTCATTATCATAGTTATGAGAAGGAGCCCGAAGGACTTGGTCATGGTGCTGAAAGGGATTTGGGGTTTTGGGGGTTTTGGGGCTTCGGGTTCTTGATGAGTCTCGGAAGCGCTCTTTAAACCTCAGGCTGTAGGTTCTTTAGGGCCATTCAGGGGTCTAGGCGTATTGAGCTTTGTTGGTTGTGGTGAGTTATACCCTAAACCCTGAACCCTATAAACCCTAATCCTAACCCTAAACCCTAAACCCTAATCCCTGAACCCTAAACCTAAACCCTATAAACCCAAAGCCCTAAAGCCTTTCACGCTTCGGCGCTTTTAGGAGTTTGCAGGGACTCAGGCGAAGAGATTGGCAGGAAGCGATCTGGCACCATGGGTACTTCTTCTGGGTTCCCCAGTCGCCCCAAAATAATAAGGGTAGGGTTTAGGGTTTAGGGTTTAGGGTGCCATTTTTCCTACTATTTGGTCTTATTAAGGGAACCCAAAAAAGAAAAGGGCAAAAGGGTACTACTGGGGAACCTAGTCTCAAAAGTTGGGATCCGCTTTTGTCTAGGACATTTTCAGGTGGGTAGCTACCGTTGTAGGAGCCCTATAGAATGGCTGTGGGTTCAGGGGTTTAGGGGCTTCGGATGTAAGGGTTTAGGGTCTAAGCTTCTGGGTTTCGGGTTTAGGGGTTTAGGGTTTAGGATTTCGGGGTTTAGGGACTTCGGGGTTTGGGGTTTAGGATTTAGGGGTTTGGGGCGGGGTTCAGGATTTTGGGGTTTGGGGTTTAGGCCCGGATGGCGCGGCCTGTGACATCCAGTTGCGGTCGATGGCTGCACGGTCCTGCGCAGGACGTTGGGGAACATCATCTGCAAGACACCGCGCATCTGCTAGTAGGGCTCTTCAGGAAAACAAGGTTCACTCGAATGTAGGGGCCTTAATAATAAGAATCGGGTGTTGGGCGTTCCTTATTATAAGTATAGTATAGTATAGTATAGTATAGTATAGTATACCCCAAACCCTATTCTTGTTATTAAGGCCCCTATAACTATAAACCCTAAACCCCATAATCCTACGCGAATCAGCCATGCCCTTCAGTTGGCCAGCTGGTTCTAAAGCAAAAAACACGGAGTGTTGGAATGAGCCCTTTACTCATCGAAGTATACGCTCATGCCTGCGAAGGACCAGCAAGCAGCTTTAGATTCTCGGCTGCAATATAGGGGCGTTTATACTTAGAATGGGGTTTTGGGGCCCATTATACTATACTTATAATAGGGAACCACCAAAATAGTATTGTTAATTATTTAGGCCCCTTCATTGTTTAGAATGGCAGACGATAGATGAGCGTGGAGACCCTGGCACATTGTGGCCTGAATCAGAATTTTGTCAATGAGAACCTACACTGACAAGTAGGATTACCGCCCATTTAGATGTTAGCTCGAACTCAAAATCGTAATTAAGCAGTGAAAACGTATCAACGTTTGCAGCGGCAGGCCAACTTCTGTGATCAAGGAACCCCCCACCATAATCCTTATCAAGCGAAGGGGGTTGTTTATAAGGGGCAAAAACCCTAGACCGTAAACTTGAAGGGCATGAAACGCCCAATGTAGGAACTTGATTAAGAAAGCCTGGCCCTATAAAACCCCAAGTATCAGGATCCATGTAAAGAGCACGAAGTAGAACCCAGGGCGTCTTGACCGGGTTCCTACATTAAACTTGAATTGGGGGCCTTGTCAGATGCCGGACGCAGTTCCAGCTGGTTGTGCTGGTACTCCTTGGGCCAGCAGGGCTGGGTTGACACTTTAGGGTTTAAAACCCTAAACCCTAAACCCTAAACCCTAAACCCTAAACCGTGGACCTTTAAAGCCTTTGAAAACCAGTCGCAACGAAGATCCTCTTATAAGGCCTAATCAGGGGAAATAAGGGAACATGGTCCAACCTCGTCGGGTGCTGCTGCTAATTGTTCAGACCCATTAATGTAGGTGCCTCAAGAATTACCTATATTATTTTGGGGTGTCCGTATTATGATTATACTATAAAGGACCCCCAAGACCCTATTCTAATTATTAAGGCCCTTGTATTAGGCACGTTGGTCCAGTGCTTTAGGACTTTGAGGCAGGGCTTTCCGGGACTCTTGGTCTCGAAGCAGAAGTGCTTGGAAGTTCATGGGCAGTTACATGGTGGAGTAATGTCCCCTAATATGGGTTGTACTTACAGTTACCCTACTTACAGTTCTTACAACGTCACTTATAACTACCCATGAACCTCCAAGTGGGAACGGAACTTCTCCCAGTTCGACTTAGCCCGGGCTGGTCTTCAACACGCATGGGCTCGCATGAGAGGCGTTTAGCTCGGGAATTCTGGGGCCATTCATCGAGGAAACTAGCGATTGTTAGAGCTTCCGGAGGTTTATAGGCGCTTGTCCTAATTACGCGTTCCTTAGGGAAGTTACTGACCGCTTTCCTGGCTGCCCCTGAACCTCCAAGAGCCGAAAGGCAGCTTCTGGAGGCGCCATGCGTGCCAGGAACTTCGCAATGTCCTGCAGGCAGCAGACATATTCAGAGTTGACTTGGCTCTTGGTCTTTTGGCTCCGCCGTTTCGGGTCTCTCGCCGAACTACAACCCAGCCGGTTGAATAGTCTTCGGCGCCACGTGTCCCAAGGCGCTTCGAAGGATCCAGAGAATGAAACCCTTCACACAGACACGCGGTTCATGCTTGTGACTGCATGTTCTCCTCTGTCTCTCTCTCTCTCTCTCTCTCTCTCTCCCTCTCTCTCGGTTTCTTTGGGAGGGGGGTGTTGCAACGTGGCCCTAAACCCTAAACCGGGGGATCCTATGTTTATATCGGACCATGCTGGGGGGAACCTCCTGAAACCTGACATGACCTGCCCTAAACCCTAAACCCTAAACCCCAAACCCCAAACCCTAAACCCTAAACCCTAAACCCTAAACCCCAAACCCTAAACCCTAAACCTAAGGGGGAACCTCCTGAAACCTGACATTCACCCTTTAATGCCTCGGGGAAACCCGAAGGTCCTTGCGGAGGAGGGCTTCGTCTTCGTTGATGGTCACCTAGGCTCCCCGGTTTAGGGTTCAGGGTCTAGGGTTCAGGGTTTAGGGTTTAGGGTTTAGGGGTTTAGGGTTTAGGGTTTAGGGTTTAGGGTTCAGGGTGCAACCCCAAAGATGGGGTTAGGGTGTAGGGTTCAGGCACATTAACGGTCCTGAGCTCTTGGTGCAACGTTTTGTTCCTATTATCGAGACTTAAACAGGAAACCACAAAGGCTCTGGACCCTAAACCTTACACAGTTTTAAGACCCTGTTTAAGAACGCCCTGTTAAGACTCAACCAAAAAGGCAAACGTGCAATAGAGGGGCCTTCATGATTAGAATACGTTTTTTTGGGCCCATTATACTACAAATATAATAAGGACCCCCCCCCCAAAACAAAAATAGTAGTGGTACTTATTTAGGCCCGTACATTACTACTGAGAGAGCCTTGGCGCAGCGGTGGTCGTATGCCGCGAGATGAGGTTCACGACACCATCCCGCTGATGGGACCTTAAGGGTTCGTTAGGGTTTAGGGTTTACAGGGCTTTTGGGGTTTATAGGGTTTATAGGGTTTATAGGGCTTATAGGGCTTATAGGTTTTAGGGCCTAGGGTTTAGGGAGAGCTTCTAGGGCTGCATGGGGCTTACTGGGCTGACAGGGGCGAGCCCAACGACGGTTCCTTACAGACCTAAACCCTAAACCCTAAACCCTTGATCCACTGGCTCTGTGTTGGATGTGAATATCAGCCCTCCGAGGTTGGATCAACATCCATGCGGATGATGATATATGTAGCTCCTGCAATACCCCTAATAAGGAATATACAATAGTTGCCATAGTCTAGAGTCCTCATATACCCTAATTCCCACAGTTGAGGGTCCTTATATACCATGGTTCCCATAGTTTAGGGTCCTTAAGATAATGCAGGATTTATATAATCAACAGTCGTTGTGGCTACATCAGGGGCAAAGGCCCCTAAATACCCTAAACCCGAAACCGTTTTAAGGTTTCACCATGACCTAGGGGCCTTAGTGATTAGAATGGGGATCCTTTAAAGAGCTCCTTAAAAGGGATACTAGTAGGGTTCCTATAAGGGTTCTTTGTAGGGGCCTTCATAATCAGACTAGGGTTCTGGGGTCCTTTATAGTATAATTATAAAAAAAAGGAACTCTAAAGAGTAATATACGTAATTATTAAAAAACCCCTTTAATACCTCCGGAGGCCTCTTGACGTGCTAAACCTGCTCATGACTGCCATCTTCAAGTAGCACGGCCTGGGAAACCAGACCATGTTTATGATCTAAATCGGTGGTTTAAGGGTGGAGGGCCTTGATATTTCGAATAGCGCTTTGGGGCCCATTATATGGGAGTTTCAGAAAACAAGGGGGTCCTTATTTTGGTGTCCTTATAGTAAGGATCCTACTAAATAGGGTACTATATTGGGGTCCACTATATTCGGAACCCCCCCATATTATGCTTGTAATAAGGAGCCCCCCAATATACTGCTTCTGATATTAATCCTGCATTCCCTTGAGGATCCAAGACTATGGGAATAATCGTATATTCCTTTTTTGGGGTAATGCAGGATTTATATCATCAGCGTAGTTCGAGGAAGGAAGTTGAGTAAGCAGGGGCTTGTATCGTTGGAAACGTGTGGGGGCCTTAATACCTTAGGGGCTGAGTACCCTAGCCCCAAAAAAGTTAACCTTTTCAATTATACTAGGATTATATAAGGCCCAATAGGTTAAAGGTTACCTGCTCAGCCCCTGAGATACTTAGAATAGAGTTTCGGGGGATGTTATACTCTAATTAGAATAAGGAACCCCCGCAATAGTATAGGTAATTATTTAGGCCCCTATAGTACGGCTATATCTCCTAACAAGCAAAGTTTCAACGGCCTACCTAGTAGCTTTTGAACAGTCCAAACCGCAAACCCTAAACCCTAAACCCAGCTTTTGAATCGCGCCTCCGGTTGGCGAAGTGTTTCGCTACGCAGGCACGCACCTGCGCAAAAAGCACGGACACCCACAGCCCTAAATCCCTCAAAGGCTAAACCCTAAACCAAACCCTAAACCCTAAACCAAACCCTAAACCCTAAACCCTAAACCCTAAACCGTTTAGGGTTTAGGGTTTAGGGTTTTACAAGTGGCTATAGACCAAGAAATCATTGCAACATCCGTTTAGGTTTGAGGTGTTGAGATAGGAAGAATCTCCTAAAACACTAAACCCTAAACCCTCGTAGAGCCTCAGCCAAAAGCCCTAACCCTCATAAACCCGCAACCCAAAGCCCTGCGATTTCACCTTGAGAATTTTGTCGGGGTTTAGGGGACCCTAAAACCCTAAAACCCGAAACCCTAAAACCCTAAAACCCTAAACCCTAAACCCCTAAGAGAGTTGCAGGGGAGTGCCTGGGTTCAGGGTCAAGGGCTTGGGGCTCGGAGGATTCATTTAATTTTAGGGTTTAGGGTTTAGGGTTTAGGGTTTAGGGCCTATATAGTACATACTTCGGTCTTAAAGGGATTCCTATATTTAACTACTTTCAGGCTTAAGTGTATACTGTGCCGTATGGGTCGTCTCCCGAATGGTTAGAATAGGTTCCGGTGCTGTTTCAGACTGTAACTACAGTGGGGATGGAAAACTTACTTCCCCAATAAACCAGGGAAATAAAAGGGTAAACTTTCAGATTACTACTAAGTTATAAGAACCCAAAAAGTTTAAAGGTTGGATTTTGCGGAACTAAGAAAAGGGATGAACATTTCTACATATATTTCGGGGCTCTGGTCAGGCCGAGTATGAGAACTTGCATTGCTGATTGGCTGGGCCTGGCTAGGCAGCTCGAAACTCCAAAAAAAAAACTGCAGTGGTTGGAGTACTTGGAGGTTCATGGGTAGTTATAAGTGGGGTTATAAGTAGGGTAACTATAGTTATAACCCATATTAGGGGACATATAACTCCATTTAAAACTACCCATGAACCTCCAAGTAGGCTTTTACGGGCATACTGGATATGCTCCCAGTGACTGCTTTTGTGGCTCAGGGCTCTAAACCTTGATTCGCACTCCAACCCGAAAATCGCTAGAAAACCCCATGAAGCCCGATACAACCATGTTTACAGAAGCAGAGTACGGAAGAAACCTTAAGGAACACTGTTACCAGTAAGGCCGCGTGCAGTACGAAACCCTGTAGCAAGAAACCTACCTAAACCCTAAACCCTAAACCCTAAATCCTAAAGCCTAAACCCGAAACCCTAAACCCGAAAAGCCCTGGGAGTACCCAGAAACATATGGGAGTTTCCGATAATAAGGGGTACCTTATGTTGGAGGTCCTTACAATAGGGATCCTACTATTTAGGGTACTATATTAGGGTCCCCTATTTTGCCAAACCCCCATATTTTTACATCAACCAATCAACTGATTACTCAATCAAACAAGCAAGCACACAAGCAAGCAAGCAAGCCAGCAAGCCAGTAAGCAAGCAAGCAGAATGTATGCATGTATGCATGTGTGTATGTATGTGCGTGTATGCGTATGCATGCATGTATGCGTGTATGTGTATGCGTGTATGTGCACGCATGTATGTATGTGTGTATGTGTATAAACGTATGTACGTATGGGTAGGTAGGTAGGTAGGTAGGTAGGTAGGAAGGTACGAAGGTAGGAAGGTAGGAAGGTGGAAGGTAGTAGGTAGGTAGGTAGGTAGGTAGGTAGGTAGGTAGGTAGGTAGGTAGGTAGGTCGGTCGGTCGGTAGGTAGGTAGGTAGGTAGGTAGGTAGGTAGGTGTATGTATATTGTTTGCATTATGTATATGTTTATGCACATATTATACATAGCGACGCATGACACCTGCTCCTCAGGCTACCGCGACTGTTTTTTTCTGAGTACCGGCCTGGTCTCAGGGAAATCTTGTTTAAGGGGTCCTTCTACTGAGGAGGATCTTTCTTTTTGGTTCCATCATAGTATTGTTGATAGTCCTCTTAGCAATAACAATACTAGCGACAGTAAGAATAGCAATAATAGCAACTTTGTAGTCAAGATGCGAATATCTAGGGATCTAAGTAGTGTGCTTTATCCTGAAACTCTCACATGCCTGGGGCGTGATGTCGTGGATGGAAATCCCAGGAGGCGTGTCCTGAAAACCAATCAGGGGGTTAGGAATTGGATCCAGAGTTGAGGACTCAATTGGGCGCAGGGCTGGTGATCTGAATCGTGTTCGTCCCAGCATGTTGTTTAGACAGGAGAAGATTAACAATATGACATCAGTGGGCAGCAAACCCTGCAGGCAAGGCCCCAAGAATCGGAATGGGTTTGAGGGCAGATTATCTTATAACCTCTGCAGCACTTATTGAAGACCATGAAACCCCTAATGCACGGGCCTTCATAAATAGAATGGAGTTTTCGGCGGGTATTATACTATTGTACCAGAATTATAGTAAGAAACCCAGAATTGTGGCCGTAATTTTACAGTACCCTTTTTAGAACCCTCAGAGACCCATGCAGAACCCTTATAGAATCTTTGGTGGAACTCTAAACCGTGAACCTAATCTCCGTATGGATCCCTGATAGAACCCTTCTGAAACCCTGTAATATAGGGGCCTTAATAATTAGAATAGGGTTTTGGTGGTCCTGTAAGTATAATTATAATAAGGCACCCCCCCAAAACCCTATTCTTATTAACTCTCTCCTTCAAAAACCAGGCCCAACAAAGTTCAAACTTTTTAGGATAGACCTAATAGATAAAGCCAAAAAGCTTAAAGTTCTCCAATTGGCTATCTAAGTTAAGGCGTCTATAGCACTCTCGGCAACCCAGGTCTGAGTCTCAGGGTCCTCTACCAGCAAGTTAGTGAAGCTGAAGGCCACATCGGCACCTGAGCGTGATCTTTCTAAGGGCTTTAGGAGGGACCCTTAATCGGGACCCTTGTAGGTTATTGGGGTTAATATGGTGACTACCTGGCTATGTCAGGGGTATATAAGGACTATAAATGGGATTAAGGGTCCCTATTAGGGGTCCCTCCTAAAGTCCTTAGAATCTTCGGAGACCCTAGACCCTAAACCCTGAACCGCAGACCCCTTTGTAGACCCTAAACTTAGCTGCTGAGTTCATAAGCCCAGAAAAGTGTACACTTTCAGTTTTATAGAAGGTAATATTATGCCAAAAAGTGCAAAGTGTATCCACTCAGCTACTGAGTAAACCCTGCACCCTAGACTCCTATATAGACCCTAAACCCTAGACCCCTATATAGACCCTAAGCCCTAAACCCCTATATAGACCCTAAATCCTAGACTCCTATATAGACCCTAAGCCCTACATATATATATATATATATAGACCCTAAACCCTAAACACTATATAGACCCCAAACCCTACACATAGAATATAGACCCTCAACCCTAAACCCTAGACATAGAATATAGACCCTCAACCCTAAACCGAGCCTGAACCCTGGGTTTGAGGGAGGCCCTGAAGAGCTCCTTTAAGGGTTTTTTATCAGGTTGTGGGCACCAGGTGGTTGTACTTGAAGACCGCCTGAGGACCTCAAAGGGAGGGTTTAGGAGGTTTAGGGTTTTAGTGTTTTAGGGTTTTAGGGGTTTAGGGGTTTAGGGGTTTAGGGGTTTAGGGTTTAGGGTTTAGGGTTCAGGGTTTTGGGGGTTTAGGGTTTAGGGTATACTTGGAGGCTCATGGGTAGTTATAAGTGGGGTTATAAGTAGGGTAACTATACTTATAACCCAGATTAGGGGGCTTATAACTCCACTTATATCTACCCATGAACCTCCAAGTAGATATTGGGGTTTGGGGCTTTGGGCTTTGGATTTAGGAATCTGGGTTTCGGGTTTAAGGTCTAAGGCCGTTGCCGTTTTAGGCTTAAGGCGGCGGCTAAGGGTCAAGCGCCGGCAGGTTGCACTTGAAACCTAAACGCGTGCAGTACGAACCTTCGAGTCCTCATCCCCATATAGAACCCTGCTAGTCCCCTTATAGAAACCCTTAACCCTTGTAGACTTACTTCCCCAATAAGCCAGGGAAATAAAATGTTACACTTTCAGATTACTACCAAGTTATAAGAACCGAAAAAGTTTAAAGGTTGGGTATTGGGAAACTAGGTTCAAGCCCACAACACTCCCTTCCAAAGCCTTGAAAGGCCTTTGGCTTCCTTAGTGTAGGGTTTCAGGCTTTTGGGGTTGTTCCCTAGACCCTTTTAAACCGTTTAAGGTGGTTAGGCTTACGATAAGGCTCCCTGATGCACGCCTGTCGCTGCCAGGGCGAGCTTCGGTCCCAGATTGCCAGGCCTGCAAAAAGACAGCCCAACACTCCTTTACTTGGATCTGGGGGTTTAGGGATTTAGGGTTTAGGGTTAGGGTTTTGGGGGTTTAGGGTTTAGGGTATACTTGGAGGTTCATGGGCAGTTTTAAGTGGGTTATAGTTATAGTTACCCCAACTACCGACGAAGTTGTTTGAAGGATGGAAGGGCAACGTCGCAGGGTGGCTGTTTCTAGGGCCGCACACCTCAAACTGCCGGCCTGTAATACACAATGCAATAGAACATAATGTTCATAGACTCCAAGGGCTTTAGGAGGGACCCTTAAAAGGGACCCTTGTAGGATACATGGGTTCAATATGGAGACTACCTGGCTATATCAGGGGTATATAAGGACTATACAGTGGTTATTTAAGGTAATGGGATTAAGGGTCCCTATTAGGGGTCCCTCCTCGAGTCCTTAGATGGACATATAGACCAGAATGTGCCATAGCATACCATAACAACCCACAATAGACTATAGGTACACAATGATGTACCCCTCAACCCTAAACCCTAAACCCTAAACCGAACCCTAAACCCTAAACCCTAAACCCTAAACCCTAAACCCTAAACCCTAAACCCTAAACCCTTAACCCCTAAACCCCTAACCCCTAAACCCTAAACCCTAAACCCCTAAACCCTAAACCCTACACCCCTCTTTAGAGGTCCTCTTAGACAAGGAGCCGTTGGCCTCCTCCTCTGCCTCGGGCTCCTGGAGTTCCTC
>CAJNDV010035666.1:3994-15654 GCA_905221635.1 Symbiodinium sp. CCMP2456
GCAGCAGCAGCAGCAGCAGTAGTGAGCATCATCATAATCATCATCAACAACATCATCATCGCCATCATTGTAAAACTTACAGGGAATGTAAGGAAATCATGAATCATAATCATCATAAGGTGTGCGTGGAAGCAGGCTGCAAATAAGCAGCAGCGGTGACCATCTTGTGTCTCCAGAGTTCTGGAGTCGTGCAACCCTTTCCTGCTCCTGGAGATGTATACTAGGGTTTCTTGTTGGTGCCGATGCCGTCAGGCTAGATAGGCAACAAACGTCAAGTGGTCATGGGCTTTTGGTATGCTAAAACAGCAAGCGAGCTTCAGGAATCGCGTGGGCCGTTGAGCCTGGAGTGCGCTCCTCCAGAGATGTCCAGATTTCGGACACAGTAGCTTCACCTCGTTTAAGGGGTGGTGGCTTCGACACCTTCTAAAGAACACCGCACCACACACATCAGGCTGGGCTTCTCGCACTCAGCTGGCTCGAGGACGTCACGGAAAACCACGAAGCCGTACTGCTCAAAGAACTCTTTGGCTCCTTGACCATCGTCGGTTCTGTAGCTCCTCACCTCGGCTTCTTTAGCCAAAAGTGCTGCAAAGACTCGGGCCCCCCCAGACCTCCGAGCATCCCACGTACCTTTGGTCCTCAGGGCAGCGGGGGAGAGCCGTCGGCTCGGGATAGCTCAGCCACTCGGGCCTCCTGGGCAAGCGCTGCAGGCAACGGCTCCCTTCCCGAAATACCATGTACCACTAACCTGATGACTGTTGTTACGACGAAGCTCCGAAAGCTGCATACTACTATTTCAGCTCACTATTTGCTATTTGCTACTTATATACTCTTCCCTGGCAGTAGCAGTGGCAGTAGCAGTAGGACTACTAGTAGCATTTGTTGCAGCTGTAGCTGCAGATGTAGCTGTAGTTGTAGATGTAGTCTGGCAGTCGTTGTTGCTGCTGTTGCTGTGTTTGGTGTACAGTGGTAGCACTAAAACCGAACCGAAACGACTCACGCAACCGTAAAGGCTGGATTACCGCTGCAGGTTTCATAAGCTTCGGGTTTCAGGTTCAGGGGTGACTCGCGGCCCGTGTCGTCGCACAGAGACACAGCATGACACAGCGTTCAGGAGCAGCCCTCCAGCTGTCCAGCCCGAGAGCCCCTCAAACCCTCCACCAGCTCCAACCCTCCGAAGCCTCAGCTCTGTCGCTCAGGTGTTCCAGCCCCGGTTTCCTCCGTTAGATGTCGAGGCAAACGGTGGTGCCTCAGAAAACCAGAAAGGCTCCTTCTTAAAGCGGTCGATTCCAGGAGCATGATACGAACAAAATTTGAAGAGATGCTATGCGCCAGTTTTTTGGGCCGAAATCGCACCTTTTGAGCAAATAGCATCTTTCACAAGCTATGAGTCTTTACAGGGCTTTCGTCCAAGGATCTTGGTTTTTTCAGCCGGCTTCCGCTTGGCAGCTCGCAATGCCTTCAGGGGTCATGTCTCACATCCTTGCCCTCTTTGGTCGGGACATGACTGATTGGGATAAACAGTTCGACCACATAGTGGGCAACTTGCGGATGATGAGAGACATTGAGTATGCTGTTTTTGCTTTATGAACTCGTGACATGTAGCACGTGGGCGGGTAAGACAGAAATAGCTTGCTGCATGACACCGGGCGATGCATGTGCATTCTAAGTCTTAAGACTACTGGGTCATAGCTGGACTACTGGGTCATAGCTGGATGATGAGAGGTATACTTATTGCTACGGAGACAGGTAGAGTGCATGGTCTGCTCTCCCCTCCGTGAGACCTTGGAGAGGGCGGCCAGTCGCTGTCCTCTTTCCTTTCGCTGCTCAGCGGTCACTGCCTCCTGGACGTCGGCCAGAGCAGCATTGTACAAATCCTGCACGGCAGTTCTGGGCTGGCGAGTCATGACTCGGCAACTCAACGGCTGGTGCGGCCTCTACCTCCGAGACGGACAGGTGCTGGGTGTCGGGAATGCCGGGGTCCGAGGCCATGGAAGCAAAGCATGCTTTACCCTTGATGGGACCTGTCATTCATGGCTCGGAAAAGCTCGGGGCATCTCTTTTTGTTGGTCCTCAGTGCTCTATTAGATGCGACCTGCACGATTGAAATCGCTCATGCGGTCTGCCGGCTGCAGGTTATGTATGTTGCAAGATGTTTGGGCTGCAGCGAAGACCCAACATGTCTGAAGACGTCTTCGGAAAGTTAGAGAAGAAGTTTCAAGCAGGGTGCACGCGGGCTGCCATGTTTTTGCCAGCAAGTGACCGTCGTTGGGCAGGCAATGCTATGCATGGCTTGCCATCTGGCAGTAGCTATCAAAGGCTCTATAGGTCCTACAGTAGGTGTCCTACCGGGATGTCAGAATGACAGTCGTGAGGTCACGCAGCTTCTTGGTCGCAGTTGGGCTGAACTTTGGCCCGCTGTGCCGTCCACGGATCTGCTCCTCCTCCAAAGTCCCAAGGAACCTTAGACTCAAGACTGCATATCACTCCACGCAGCCAGCCGACCAGCTTGAAGGCAACATGTTGAAACAAGAGGCAAGCTCGAGGCTCTTAAGCTGCTGGTATAGGATGCGCCATCTCGCCATCTGCCTCTTCGATCCAACCTTGAAGCCTGTTCTGTGGAAGGGCGCGAGGTTTGACGTCGGTGGGGAGCGGTGGGAACGGTAGAGGCAGCTAGATGCCCGGCAGAGCAGCCGTAGCGGCCCTGGCCGTTGCCATGCGATTGCCAGAAGCTCGGCCCCGGAAGTAGCTGCTTCGACTCCAGCTTTGCTGGAGCTTTGTCCCTCCACTGCTCCAGGGCACAAGGCCGAGCAGAGGGAACTGACCAGCTGGGCCGGGAGTCCGCATCCACACTCCTGGTCTTGTTCCAGAGCTCCACAGGATCCAGCGGCAGACTGCGACTTTCGAGGTCCGTTGGGATCGATCGAGATGTTGACTTGAACACCCAATGGCAGGCACCGACGCAGTCCTGCCCGTCACGGCTTATGCTCTTCACCTCCAGGTCCCATTTCCTAGACCGCGAGCGAGACACCTCAAAAGTCTTAGGAGGCTCCATGGCACGCAAAGCAGCTCCAAACACGCTTCTCTGCACCCCCAGCTATGGCTCTAGCAAGTAGATGCTTCAAAACTGCGATGGTCCATCCGAGTTGGCCTTTGTATCCGTCAAAGTGTCCCTCGTGTGTCCTGTTCTAGTCGACGGACTGAAGCATGTGCCTATGCCTTCTCGTTGATGTGTGCGTGCTGACATATTCAAGACGACACGGCTTCACTCAGGAAGTCGCAGGGCAACAACCAGCATTTGCGGAGGTAGAGAAAAACTGCGAATAATGCAGCTCTCATTCTCATGAGACGGATGATGTCGGATGCATTTTCAAACCACCAATTCGGCAGTGTGGGGCACGCCCAACCACAGCCGGAGCATGGTCAGCACGCTCTGCCTTCCATACCACCACGGCCACCACGGCCATGCAAATGACTGGCACACGAACAGCACTGAACTTGGACCAGGCCTGGCAGAGCGAACTCCCGGAACATCGTCCACGTGGTGTCCTGCAAGGTCGTAGATGTGGGCCCCTCCGGGGATCTTCAGCGAGACCAGCGTGCTGGAAAGAGACTGCATCCTGACGCGGAGTCCTCCCTCACACGTTACACTGCTACACGGAAACGAGAAACTCAGGCCAGTACACGCCACCGCCACGCCATGGATCCACCAGGCCATTGGTGAAGATGATGCGGCTACTGATGTTCACAGATGACCTTCTCGCATCGGAAAGTAGCTTCGGAACCATGGCCGTGAATTCCCAGACTTCACAACATAGCCCTCAGCGGGGCACAGAGAGAGACTTCCAATTCTGCCCGAGTCACAACCAGGGCAAGAACCAGTTGGACAGCGGTTGTATTTGCCAAACATCGCTGCAGTACTGTGAAAGCTCTTCCAACCCCCAAGCTCTTGGTGGGAACATGTCGGTCACGTTGTTCGTCGATGTAAAATACACGATCTGCCTGCACGCTTCGATGTCCCAGGAGCGGCCCCAGGGCGCATCGGCAGTTCCACAACCGGTCTGATCAGCGCAGTCGCGGTACTGGCGGCTGATGTTGTGGCAGTGCACCTCCCCTGGCACGGTTCAGAGATGTCAGAGAGAGATTTCGCCTTGCGCTTCACTAAACCATGCTCTGACCGAAGGCCTGTAGCGTTGTAGTAGGAACCCACAGCAGCCGCCAGGGACTCCAGCGGCTTTCTGTGGAAGCCATGCAGCTCCCTGCACGCTGCACGCAGTGGCCAGGCCTGCAAGCCTTTGCCAAAAAGATCTCCTGCGTAGGGATAGTTGCCCATGGCCACCTGCCCATGATGCTCGTCAAGACTTCGGTGAGGGGCAGAGGAGGAGCTGACACACTACAAATGAGCCTGTTTAGTCGAATCTTGTACAGCAGTTGGTACTCTTTGCCGCCAGCATGTTAGACTGCAACAGTTCAGGGCGTCTTCCACGTATGATGCATCTGAGTGGCAGTGACGAAGGCATTCCGTGCCCATAAAACCAGCTCGTTCAAGTCCAACGGTGGGCTGCAGAGCCCAAAAGCACGCTGCAGTGAACTGGCACTCCTTGGCTGGAGGGCTTCTGGCTTGGAATGCAAGCCTCTCACCAGACCGCCGCAGATGCTAGAAGCAGAACTTACACTCCATGCAGGCCTTTGTGTTAGGTGCCAATCCATCCAATGAAAGTTCATTCCGTGACAGGATGCAAACTACCGCTGCAGCCGAGCTGCGCTGCCTCGAGTGCGGCGAAACCCATCCGGACCCTGTCAGCACAGCCGGGGTCCATCTCCTGCGGCCACTCCGCATCTCTCCGCCGCAGCATCGCTACCACAACCGATCTGAGAACTCACGACGTATCTTAAATGGAACCGGAGCAGTGCTCCGCAGAGTCGAGGTACTACATCGAGGTGGTCAAGAAATAAGAAACGAAAAATTCTGTGCATGCACGGGAACGCTGGCAAGTCTGACGAAGGCGACTGCCTTTTGTGATATTGTATGACCATGCAACAAACAGCGACCTCCGCAGCATCCGTCACCAGTTTGAAGAAGGATGGGCCCACTCGGTCAAAGTGCAAAGGTGCGGAGGAGGAGACCTTACAGACCAAAAGATGGGGCCAGACTAACTATGAATCTGAAGCGAGCTGAAGCTCGTGGTCATGACTCGGCCGAGTGGCAGCAGCGAACACAAGCGATGGGTACCTGTACCAGGGACAGGACAGGACATCTTCCGCGCAGAGACAAGAATCGAGGCATGGTTAAGTCAAAGGCACTTTGCTCTCATCCAGCTGCTCAGCATACCACCATAAGAGCCACCGAAAGCAACGACTTTGCGCTGCCTGGAGGCGGTCAGAAACCTCGGCAATACTCCCGAAAGTCTCGCCTTGACATGCTCCAGATCGGTGCCAAAAGCACCGCACTTTCACTGTTCGCATCTGTTCCCTGTATGCAGGACAAAGGACGTGATGAGACGAGCATAGTCTGCCAAGGCTTGCTCAACCGTTAGGAACCGGATGTGATCCAGGCTGAAGTCCTGAGTCTCCCATGAGCTTCGCCGAAACGCCTTATACGGTGCTTTCACTACAGCCCCCTGCCAGACTCTCCCGACTTCCTATGCTAAAGAGCTGGAAAGCGTCGAGGCCAAAGGGCAAGCTCTGGCCGTAAAAACGGTGCTCTGCAAAAACCACCTCACCCTGCAGAGCGGCCTCGGCATGTTGCTCGGGTACCATGGGAGTAACTTCGCACTTTCGCTCGGAAGAGTTCCCCCTAGCTCTCCGAACCGACGATGCCCACAACCCCGAGTGCTACTCGTCCTGACTGGTGTGCAATCCTGCGAATATCTGCGAGTGATAGCCAGCCAGGAGACTGCAGCCTCGTTTAGGAACTTGCTAAAGTTCGCGAAGACCTGCCACGCGGCTTCGCACTAAGTATCCCATACGTGCACAAAGAAAAGCCGCAACATGAGTTGTAAGCCCGCCTACCTCCACATCACCCTCGTTGCCGCAGAAAAACAGCAAAGGCCCACCATTGTCGGCCTACCGATTGCCAGCGACAGGCGCTTTCTTGCGGGCAAGATCATGCTCCTTCTTCAGCAGTTCATGAGCGGCCTCCACGTCGACTAAGTATCGCCTTGGAGAGTAACCGGAGCGCACTTGCCGCTACAGAAGAAAATAAGGTGTTAAACATAGGCTCTTCATGTGTGCCTCAAGGAAACGCACCGCGAAAGCATAATGAAAAAAGATACCTATAGATAACTATAGTGAAGGCACGGCATACAGTGACTAGCATCTGAATCCAGTGACAGACCGGGCTTTGCAAAACTGTTGCCGTCTGCTCTCTCCTGTCAACCAGGCTGCTGCGCAAACGTACCGGATCCAGGACCTTGCTTGTGGCTTGTGCATGTTTCAAACCGGGGCGTGCGTAGAAGAGCTCTGAAAGCAGTCCAGGTTGGCAGCAGGGCACGCGTGCGGGGGGGTAGCTCGATGAGGGTATATGGGATCTTGCACTTCTCGCTAGATCCTATAAGGCTTCTTCAACCTATACTGGAAGGTGCCAGCCTGCCGAACTTTGGCTCAAAACCTAGGATCCCAGTGGCGACCTGTGCAAACGGCCTATCTATACTTTCGATGCACCTCAATTGCTGTCAACTCACAATCAAGCCTTGAGCACCAAGCCCCAACGTGCTTAATGTGTCACTTTACTTGGTTTGGTAAGCGGTGTGGGGTGGCACCTGAAGCTTGGAGCTGGGATCTCTGATTTAGTAGGACTTGGACCACGGGCTTCATGTTCTCTTCGCCGCAGAGGCGCTGTTGTGGTCAATAGGCTGCTGCAGCCACCTCGTCTCCAGCCCGACGACGGCACTCAGCAACCATGAAGCTTTCAAAACACGGTCGACGAGCATGTCTGTGCTCTTTGTCCTCATGCATGAAGGCAAGAACGATGATATTCATGCAGATGTGCAACCGGACGTTCAGCCGTTCAGCTAGTGTTATCTCACTCGACGATTTGGCTGGTTGAGGGATGCACTGCGACTCTCCAGCATGGCGAATCCTCGCTGTTGCCAGCCCTTGAGCCCTAGAAGCTGCTATGACACTGCTACTCACAGTCCAGCTTTGTGTGTCTTATGCGCAGCTGCGTCGCTCTCTTTCTCCTCAAGAAGCCTCAAGGTAAAGGAAAAAGGGCCCACTGGCTGTCTAAAGCAATCCAAGCAAGAAACAGGCATGAGATCGGTGCTTGCTAGCTCAGCTGCTCATGCTTCCCTGCTATGACCATCACAACGGCCTGTAAGTACTCGTAGCCCTTCAAGATCCTTCAAGCTGACCTACATATGAAGCAGCGACAATGAAAGGCTGCGGCTGCGGCTTCCCTTTGGCCGGCGCATGCCACTTGGAACCACACCGATCCCGCCAACGTTAACACAGTAAGTCAGACGCTCATGCCGTCCCTGACGCGTACGAGGTTCAAACGCCTCGAGCACTTATGCAGATGCAGGAAATCGCAGCTCCGTGATGCTTTCGTACCATACTGATCCTAATGGCAGACATGCAGATGAAAGCGCTGGAGACAACACCGGGAGCTGGCTTTGCTGCACGCACCATGCCTCCAGTTCAGGTTCTCGCGGCGCACGGCGTCGGCACCTCCGCCGCGCGCTGCGACAGTAGCGAGGGACCATGCCGCCTGAGCTCACTAAAGGGTGCTGATCGAGACCCCGTGCGGCCAGGCCGGGTGCATGGCCTGGGAGTTCGGCGTCTTCCAGACTTCAGCCTGGGGCGTAGAATACACGGATCTTCTCTCCAAAATGCGAAATGACTGACCATCGACTCTGTTCTGGTGCCATCGAGGAGCTGGTATGGTGTCCTTCTGCTTCGTGGCAGCACCTGATGCCGCAAGCAAGATTGGTTCTGACACAGGCTGTCAGCCCAAAGCAACAGAGAAAAGAAGCGACATGAAAAGGGTTGACCGTCCAAGCAAAAACAGTCCGGCACTTCATACACCAACACGCAGCTGCTGACATGTGCCCTGAACCCCAGCCCTCTCGTACCACGCCAACGGCTTCGGACCCTGACATCAATCTAGATGGCCGCCTCCGATCATCCCACACAGACACGAACCCCATAACTAAATCCAATGCCCCAAAGCCTAAACCGGACATAAGCCCAATTATAAGCCCAAGTATAAGCCCGATTGTAGACCCAATTGTAAGCCCAATTATAAAGCCACTTAGACGCCCTCCAAATCCCAGAAGCCCCCCCAGGCCCCAAGCGACTCCGAGGTCAGGGCCGGAGGCTCTCAGGTACTGCAGGGTCCCCACGAGCAGCACCAGCGCTCCGCCCCAGAAGCCCGAGGGAGGCCATGGTGGGACCCGCACCAAGGCAGCCACCAGCCTGAAGGCCGGACTTTGAGGGGGTAGGGGTCTAAGTCTACTCAGGGTGTTTTAGGATTTCGGGGTTTAAGGTTTAGTGTTTGGGCTTTGGGGCAAGGGTTTAGGGTACAGGGCTGAGGGCTTCAGGAGCCTGAACCCTAAGCCCTCAACCGTAGCGCAATGGCAACAGAGAAAGAGAGAAACATGACTGCTGCTGACAGACAGACCTGCAAATGCAGATGCAAAGGAAACACTCCAAGATGGTGATCCGTAGTACGGATAGCAAGGAGAAAGTATCCAGAAGACGGCACCTGACAACGAATCATACTATAGTGCAACATACGACAATACAATAGAATACACTGTATAATATGCATGTTATGTGATAAGATAAGTGTGTGTGTGTGTATATATATATATACACATCTATGTGTGTATAGTAAGTAGGCCCGATGCAGAGGAGCGGCAGTTGACCGAATCCGTCCAGGGTCTGAGCAAGCTGCAGCACCTCACGAACGCTATTTCAAAAGACGCCTGCTCAACTGTTGAATGGCCACAAACATGCAAGCACTTGCCGTCCGTGTTGCCAGAAGGTTCGGAGCACGGCCGGCCAGCTTTGTTCCCAAATTCCGGGAAGCGAAGTTGAGGCAGACACCTGGCCACTATACTTATACTTGCTGGCAAGGAGTGGAGACGCCTAGGACCTAGGAGCCAGCCTGACGTGACCAGCACCAGCAAGGACGGATCGCGCTGCTGGAACCTGAAAAGTCGCGGGCAAGACGGCCAGCCCATGTGCTCGCAATGAAATGTAGCTGCAAGGCCATCAGAAAGCCGGCCGAAGAGCCATTCAAGCAAGCGCGGGCCCACCAAGTGCCACTGGCTTGGGAACACGACGATCAGTGCACCTGGGGGCGGCGCGCACAGATGACGGCACACTTCGGCCAAGAGCATGTGCAGCTTCGGTCTGGGGCACAGAGGTGTGTAAAGAAGACCTGTTCCTCCACGTGCTCACCATAGCGCGAGAAGGCCATCTTGATGGAGCATCCCTGCCAGCGTTCCCCATCCCCATGTGAGACAATCCAAGCCACAACTGAGCCCCGAAGCCACCTGCAATTTGCTCGGTTTCCGCAGCATGGGGAAGTTGCCTCCCTCTGCCATTCTTCGACGAATGCATATCTGGGTCTTCAGGCTCTTAAGGTACCCTTTTGTGAGCTTGGCCCTCTCTCCAAGCAAAACTCCCACGACCGCCTATCAGCAATGAGAACCAAGGACAAGAAGGATGCAAATAAGCACCAGGGAGTAATTCAAGTTACGAAAAAAGTAACAGTTGCAACACCCACTGCAGAAGCACCAACAAATCCAAAACGACCAGCACGGAGACAGCAAGAAGCCCAAACCACCACGCTCACTATAAACGTTTATGACCAACAGTAGACAAGGAAAACAACCCCTATCACCATCAGAAGAAACTGGCAATAGGAACGACGGACGACAACGAATAAATCCACTAACGCTGCCCGCAGCAGCAAGGGTCGAACAGCACAGCCCCAGACAGACGGCGGTCGTAGCAGTCATCTTGACAGCCGGGCGTTTACACCTGTCAGCAAAGGGCCGGCTTGGGCCTGCAAGGCAAGCGCGGTGGTGGAGACGAGGCACTCGAGACAACCTCACTAAAGTTGTCGATTTTTGATTTTTGAGCTTCGGTATCATGCGTTGACACTGCTCATGCTATCAGGAGGCCTTCTCTTCTTTGCACCAGCAGAGTTTGACGAGAACACAATAATTTGCGTGCCTACTCCAATGGCGTTTCGGCACGTGAAATAACAGCCTGTAGCTACACCGTATGGGATATTTTACAAAGTACAGGCGACATGTAGTTGTATGCAATACATTGCAGTATGATCCAGGTAGCACTACATGGACAATGGTCTGCGGCATGGCAACCTGCAGATCCCGAACTAGGGTCATCAAACACAATTACATTTGCGAATGCTGTCCTTTAAACGAACAAGGCAACGTCTGGGAACAAGTCTTCACGGGGACAAGCGGTGGCACATCCATGCTCAGCCAAGGGCCTTTGACATCCCTGAATCCAGAGCTCTACAGCCGAGGAGCCAATAAAGAAATCATGGTTAGCAAGGCCTGAGCCAGAATTCTTGGACGCAGCGGCATGCTGCATGGCATCCCCAGCCCAAGCAATTCCTGGACAGGTCATTGTCGGTCCTAGAGTAACCTCCTGCTACCACGGGTCTTTTTTACGGAACCTTTGTTTACGGCAACCCTCACGCGCACTGCTTTCCGGAGGGCCTCGTCATCTTAAGTATTCAGCCGGAATCTGTGATTCACATGTATGTCTTCATCGGGGCGCGGGTACAAACCCTAAACCCTAAACCCAACACCCACCACCACACACACCACAGGGAGGGGGGAAGGTTAAACACTAAACCTGAAACCCACAACCCACCACCACCACCACCACACCACACTAGAGGGGGGGGAGAAGGGGTTTTTGATTTAACCCAAAACCCACCACCACACCAGAGGGGGGACGAGGGGGGTTGAACAAGCCAAAAACCACCACACCACAGGGGGCCAGAGCGTGGGACAGCATAGAGCCCCACAAGGGGGCGCTGCGGAGCACAGAGTGGGCTGGCACGCCAGGCGGGGGAAGCATAATGGGGGGGGCGGGGGGGAGTGAGTAGGGGGGATACCATGGGGTGCGGGGGCGGTGGGTCGGGCGACGCTGCACCACGTATAATTATATGCATATATACATATATACATATATACATATATACCTATATACATACACACAGACATGCATACATGCATTTATGCATACATGCATACATGCATACATGCATACATGCATACATATAATACATATATAGATACATAGAATACATAGATACATAGATACATAGATACATACATACATACATACATACATACATACATACATACATACATACATATATACATACATGCGTACATACACATCTACGAGTGCATACATACTTGCATACATGCATACACGCATACACGCATACATGCATACATGCATGCGTGCATGCATACATAATCATACATACATCCGTACATATGTCTACATTAAACTACATTACAGTACATTACGTTACATTGCATTACATTACGGCACAGTACATTACACTACATTACATACATACACAGATACATGTTTACGTAATATGTACACACACATGTACATATAGATGTATGTATGTATGCATGTATACATGTATGCAT
>CAJNDV010035667.1:0-11048 GCA_905221635.1 Symbiodinium sp. CCMP2456
GATAGATAGATAGGTAGATAGATGGAACCTTACACCATACACCAAACTATTGAAACTGTTCGCGCTTCAGATGGGCAAGCTTCCCAGCAAGGCCAACTACTACAGACTAAGACCTATGGTTCGTACGAGTAATCCCCTAAGCCCACAGCAACAAAGTCACAACATCCCTCAACCCTGGAAGCCGGACCCCAACACTATAACCACAAGCCCAGAGAAAGTTGAAGCTTGCAGCGTACTGCAAGTGAGACGGAAAAATCACTGCATTGACGGCGATACCATAGTTCAAGACGGCTTTGTCAAAAAGACGAAAGGAAAAGCCATATCAGCTATTTTCGCAAATCGTTGTGCAAAGCCTTAGACCGGTACCAAGGCATGTTACCTTAATATCTTAAGTGCCAGCGGGTGACAATAGCTCCTCGACAACTGATCGAGCAACAGCGAGCCGTTGATCTCGACCTCGGAGGCTTTGAGGCCGTTTCTCTACGAGGTTCATGTGCTTTTTCAGTATGCTCATGCCAGTGGTACCTCTACCACACGGAACACCTGCCTGGAGGTAGACATACCACTCCAGTGGCTTGGTGCGACCCTGTGGAGGTGCTTCCTCACGGTATCCACGACTAAACTCGTCACTGCGGAATTTCGGAGTTGCGGTGTGAGGTTTACGTTCAGGACACTGGGTTTGGGCTCCGGATTACTTTTGTGTTTCGATGGCGTGTTCACACAATCAGTGCAACACTTCAAGCCCCCAGAGATACAACTGATTCCGAATCAGGGTAGCAACGCTTTTCCCACGTGCCAGTGACGATCATATTGATCATTGGAGGATCATAAGACTGCGGTTGAGTGTACATGCTAGCCTTTACGGGGCACTCCTGCCAAGGAGCCGAGCACACCGCGCTCCACCAACTCCGCGGCAGTTGGGCGCTGCTTCAAGAAAACCTCTGCCGATCTCGAAAAGAGGATTGCTGGATTCGAGTTCTTGAGCTACGCTGGTCCTTGCGGGTGTTGACGGTTCATGGTTTGGGGCCCAAGCTACGTTCAGGGTTCGGGCTTCAGGCGTTTGGGGTTTCCAGGGTGATACAAAACTTCAAGCATCGGCTCAGGGCTCGCGGGGCCTAGCACCCGGAGATGAAGCCTACTAGATACTAGTACAACCAGGTATGTCGAAGCTTTCTGTACCTCTCGGCATAGCATGATCACGACCATTCCCAGTTTCCCCTCTCTGGCCACCACAAGCATGCGTGACCTTCTTATTGCAATGGCTAGCATTGCTCGCTGTTCTTGCGATCACCATTAGTCGCACTCTTGCTCTTCTTCATCTTCTGACTTCTGCTTCCACTTCTACTTTTACTGCCACTGCAACTGCCACTGCCACTTGCAGTGCCACCGCCCCGCACCACAAGCATCACCATGACTGACTACTACGACGGCCACTACCAATACCGTTGCCAATACCACTACCACTGCTACGGCTGCTGTCCTGCTCCTGCTCCTGCTACTGCTACTGCTACGGCAACTGCACTACTGCACTACTGCTAGTTTTAAACACTGCCATTCTTTATGAAATCTGCGGCTGAGTTCGTCGGTTATCATCCCAGGAACGGTGACTCAGTGGGCAGCGGTAGCTGGAGTGAACTCAACGCCATAGCCCCTACGTCACCCTAAACAGTAGAACCCTAAACCGCCTGACCACCCGAGATTCTAGACACCCAGCGCCCCAAACCATGAACCCCGCTACACCCTACGCATGCACCTCCAAGCGCTCCCGGATAACTTGCTGCTGATCGACCACGCCTCAGGCACTCCCCAAGAAGAACAGGCATATTGGCTTGAGGGTGTCGGTGTGCCTAGTTCGGGTCCTCTTGTGCTTATTTGAGGAGCTGCCAAGGTGTCGACTTCTCCGGCTGGTTTGGGGCTGCGTGTCTGCTGCGATGCTCAAGATATTTAGGGTGCAAGTGCAGTTTGGTTTTTGGGCCGCAGTAGTGATTTGGGGTCCAATGCTGCAGGCTATACGGGCTTCAGGACCTTTTTGGATCTAGATTGTGCAGCTCTATTGAGGGTTCTTGGGCATCGACTTGAAAGCTTTGGGGCACTTGGGGCTTTGAGATTGCTTTCATTGGGAGTTTAGGTTTAGGATTCAGGCAGAGTGGGAAAATTGGGAGTTTAGGTTTAGGATTCAGGCAGAGTGGGAAAGCACTCCGAAGATTCTGCAAATTCCTCATGACCCAGGGTCCATGTATGGTTATATAGCTACATGTATCTCTTCATATGCAGATAATCAAGTTTCTGCAGCGAGAAACCGCTACGCACTATGCAGGGAGTTTAGGGTCTAACTTAGCTTGGCGGCTTTGGAGACGCTTAATTTAATGAAGGCTTAAGTCAGTGCAGGATTCAGGCCTGGGTTCAATCTGACCCCAAACACTGCGGTACACCTAATGGGGTTCGTTGTTCAGGAGTAAAGAGACTTGGCTGCTGCGCGCGTTCAGGAAAACATTCCACGACGTGGCTCACGCTGCGGCGACGTTGTTTACACAGGACCGCGTCCCCGAAAAAGCCAGATTCATTGCGGTTTCCTGGCGGTGCTTTGTGGTGATCTCCTCGTGGTCTCCTGGTGTCCTCAAGGAGGTTTCTTTCTGGCATCCGGGTGGTCTCCTGCTAGTCTCTGGATGGTGTCCTGGATATGGTGGTCTCATGGTGGTCTCCTGTGGCTGTGGTATCTTGGCGATCTCCTGGTGGTCGTAATTTTCAATTTGTGCATGGTCGTCGATCGTCGTGGTCGTGGTGGTCATGGTCGTCATAGTCTGGTCGTCGTGGTGCTCCATCACTGTTTGGGGATCCACGCTGGCACAATGGCATGAGGAGTTTGAGCGTTTGGGGTCGAACTTGCCGCTTTGGGATCGAGGCTTATGCTGACGATCACCATGAAGGTCAGAGCAAAGTAGCCAAACCCGAGAACGAAAAGTCGACGACAATCGTCATTGGGGATTCCAGATAACAAGCGACATCACGAGACCCTACTGTAGACCTTGGATAGTCGGCTTCTTATTTTTAAAGACCCCCGTCAAGAAAGCCCCCAGCAACAGAAACTGTGAAGCCTGGTGCAATCGAGATGCGGGCTTCGCCTTGCTTCTGATCAAGGTACTTGGCGATAAACATTGCTCGGCAAAGGCAGCTTTCGGTGCTACTTCTGATGTCGGGACTCTAGGGGGCAGGGATAGGGGCTCGGACTCGGACCTGGGTTTTTTGGTGTCGAGCTACGGTTTGCGTTGAGGGCTTGGCTTGGTTTGGGGTGCGTGGCTCTCTTCAGGCTTCGGGGTTCAGGGTTCAGTGTCTGGTGTCTTGAATGTGGGAAACACCCTGAAAGCGAAACCCTACAATCCTGACCCCTAAAACCTCGAAACCTCCCAAACCCTAAACCCCATAAACTATCCAATGCTCGTGCGTTGGTGGCTCGCTGCTCAGGAAGCCCTGACGAAAGCCCACTCGGGACTTAGCGCCGGGGTGTTCACTTCAGGGCGTGGGTTTGCATCTCCAAGCCTGAGGCCTTGAACCCAAGAAAGCTCACAAGTTTGGCATTTGGGTGTTTATGTCGGGACCTTCGGATCGAGGGCACTGCCCGAGGGGCCTGGTAGCTCGGGTTGCCCTGTTGGGTGTCTCAGGCCTGGGATGGAGGCTTAACAAGTTTGCGGGCTCTGAGCGCTTTCGGCTTGAGATTTAGGGTTTCGACTTAGGTTAGGGCTTCGGGCTTCGAGCCCAGAAGTGACCGTCGAAACCGTCAGCTTTTCGAGTTGGGGCATCAGCCCGATTTCCCTGGAAATCTGCGATGATCTTTTTCCAGGCTGCGCAGGTGTTTGGTGATGATTTGGCAGAACGCCATCTGAGTAGCTTGCTGACATCGTGCCCGGCTCAAACCTCTTAGAAATGCGTGCGCATGGCTCGAAGGTATGTTCATGATGGGGCAAACGATCTATGTGGCATCTAAGGGCCTAAGGGCAACAACTTCTCGAAGCTCACGGACGCTACTCTGTCAGCAAGCCATCGGGGTATGTACATGTCGAAGGCCTGGGATATCCTCGGCCAGGAAAGCGGGCTTGAGCCGTCAGCGCCCATCGTTCAGGGTCCCATCTTCAGCCTTGCAGTCTGCTAGGTCTAGGTCCTTTCCACTTGCAACTGTGCGCGGGTCCGGTGCTCCTTCATTCTACTTAAAGTTCCCAACTTTGGGTGGTTTGGTCGCCTGAGAAGGCTTTGGGTGGGATAGAAATTCAACGATCTAGCTGCGATCAGGTTTTGATTTCGTGTCGCTGGTACGGTGCATTCGAACCGCAACATTATGGCAGGGTGGCCAGTTTCGCGTATGAGCGTTTCGTGTATGAGCTGTTCCACGAAAAAAACTAAAGCCTAATTCCGGCCAAAATTTGGAACCGACGCCCCGAGACCCCAAAACCCTAGTCGTTAGGGTTTTGGGGTTTCGGACGCCGTCGGTTTCAATCTTGGCCTTCATGCCCTAATCCTAAGCCCTACTGTGAATCCCTGAAGCAGCAAACCCTCAAACCCCCAACAGCAACAGGCTCCCAGGCTTCCGCTCCCCGTGTTTGGCGCCTGAACTGGCACCGGCTTGGCCCAAGTTCCTGCAAAGCTGAAGGCGCTTGGAGCTTTAGTATATGGCTTTAGGGCTTTACGGTTGGGATGCAGGCGGCTCTTGCAGGAGGTTCATGGTCACAACTGCATAGGTGTGGTACCAACAGGGAAACATGAAAGTGGAAATTTCAGAGGTCAAACCACAAAAGCAGAAGCCCACAACCTAAACTGCACAGTTTCGTGCCCCAGTTTCTTGCCCCGCACCCTAAACCCAAAGAACCTCAACCTTCCAGCATGAACCACTAAACCTAGTCCGAACCGCAAAAGGCCTTTGCATGACGAAGTGCTTCACCCAGGAGGGCAGGCATCGCTTCTGCGCAGGAATGGGCAACCCGAGGGGAGCATGGCCTTCTTGCCCGGGGTCTTGGTTTCGATCTGGCTTAGGGTCTCGGATATCCCGTTGTTTGCGATGCCAGTGTGAGTAGGAGTCTCGGACTCGCCCACATCCGACGCTAAAGCATTGCGATGTTGCCTTTGGGTTTTGCCTGATCTCTGTTTTATCGATTTTGGTTTGGGGCTGCCGGCGCGAGGCACATGCATGTCTCCATTGGACCTCTTGGATGTGGTTGGGCAAATTCTCGCCTCGGGACTGTTCTCGCAGGTCTATCATCCTCGTCGTTCAGTCTGTAGCAACTTCGCGCTGTGGAGACACGGACGGCCAGGAGACATGTTCAAGAAACTGACCGAACAACTGACGACAACGTGGCCAATATCCTAGGAAAGCAAAATATCGTCACATTGATCCCTGATTGAAACAGACTCAAACTACCATCCGAATTCTCCGACATCTCGCAGCCCGGGGCCTTGGGCTTCGGGTTTGGGGTCCCAGAGGCCCATGCCTGGAACTCGATCCATTCTTTCGCACAGCGCTTTTCTGCCTTCCGGTGAAGACTCGGACTTCGCATATCGGGAGATGCCGATCTGCAGGCTCTGATGCAAGGTTTCGAAACTCCCATGTTTTCTGAAACTCCCATATGGCTCGGAGCATTCCGGCTCTGGAGGTACCCAACCTGTCATTAAGCCGAAAAGCCCCACCGAGGCCTGAAAGAACCCGAAGCCCGTTTGGGGTCAAAGCCTAAAACCTGGAAACCTGGATCTTGGACGCTCGGCCCTTGACAGCGCCAAAAACTGGACAAACAAGCTACACTTCCGCGACCGAGGACCCTAAACCCTAAACCCTAAACCCTAAACCCAAAACCCAACCCCAGAGCCTCCAATCCTGCGGAAGTCGGCTACAGCACCCCTAGAGGCACCTCTGGACCCATCTGGCCGTCCCCTTGGTCCAGGCAAGCGAAGAAGGCGTCGCGGGAGGCCCAACACCTGAAGATCTTGGGACGGTTTAGAGTTCAGCGTTTTCGCGTTTGGGGCTCAAGGATTCGTGCACAATTAGGGTTCGGAGTTTGGTGTTACGGGTTCTGGGTTTAAGGCTGGGCTTTAACACTTCAGGCTTTTGAAGCTTTCCCCAAACTCAACACTTCTCGTGAATCAACCTCCGAAATTCTACAGCGCGCGAAACCCTGAACCTCTTCATTCCAGCAGCCTGAACCTGAACCTCAAAAAGTTGAGCCCCAAACCCGAAGATCCAAATCCCCATTCACCCCAAACCAGTAAGCCCTAAGCCCCACCAGCTGGCAAAGGAGCTCTCGTCTCTTCGCCCCACTGGCCATGGTCTTCCCTGCAGCCTCCCCAGCGCGAGAAACCCAAATTTCGAGACCCTGAATCCGAACGAAAGCTAATCATGCCCATGTGTGTGTTATTTACAAAGCTTATTTATTTTATTATTCGTTCATCGTTTATTCATGTATGTATTTATTATGTTGTTTGTTCATGTATTTATTTACTTATATATATATATATAGTGGGTGTGTGTTGCACGTGTATGTATATGTGTATGTAAATATATACATATATATATGTATATATTATATTATATGATATTATATATATATATATGACTCCAATACATATACAGACATACATACATACATACATACATACATACATACATACATATATATATATATATATATATTCTATATGTGTTCTCGCGTCCCGGGCCGCTATACACCCGCCCCCCTCCCCAGCGGTCCTGCTGACAGTCGCTCTTATTGAATCGTCACCGCGAACCGGCACAAACCCAGGCAAGCCACAGGGAGGGAGGACGATGGAGGCGACGGGTGTCACTGCAATTTTCCGCCGCGGGACCGCATCAGAGCAGAGACAGGGGAACCATTTGCAGGGAGAACAGGGCAACATCAAATCGTTCTTTATCGTAATGAGCACCATAACGATGACATAACTACTGACAAACGGCTGCAACCATACCTTTGCAGAACACCCTGCCCCCCTACCCTTGTCTGCGAACTGCTCAGCGACAACGCACAGCATGGGAGGATGTGGAAGACTAAGAAGTCGAGAGATCAACAACCCAAGCAAGACCGCAGGCACTACGCCACAGGAGGGGCGGGGCCAATCACTCGGTTTGAGGGTTTTGCATCTTGCAGCCAGCGACCAGGGCTGGACTTTCATTGTCATGGACATTAATCAAGAGCCCACATATCCCAACCAAAACCAATAAGCCCGAAACCTTCAGTGATTCAGTCTCCAGTCCTCGAAATCCCAAGTTGTTACACTTAACCCGAAAAGCCTCAAGTCTTATCCGTGGGCTTGGGGTCTGGAGGCTCCAGAAAAAATCGAAGCCGGCAATAGCAAGCAGGTTCTTACAAGGATGCTACAACCTATTGTCCAGGGTTCAGGGTTTAGGGCTCAGGAATCCTGGCGTGTAGGGTTTTCGTTTGTTTTACCTACTGTTGCTGGTCGCCTCCAGTACATGGCAACTCTCAAAGGTTTGGAATGACCCCATGTGTGGTGCTAGGTTCAGGTTTTGAGATTAGCGGTGAAATGATCTGAACCGGACAGCCTGTTTTGAGCTGAGGGTTGATGGTTGAGCGGTCAAAGTTTCAGGCGAAGACAGCGGAGCCAGCGTGTATGATTGCATTGCCAGTTTCATCGGCTAAATCCCACTTTGCGGTATAGGGCCGCAAGGAAATCATCTTACCAACAGTCTCGTCGCACTCAGAGGCTGGAAGCAGAAATCACGCTACCATTTGACCGGTAGAACAGCCTTGTGCTTGAAATGCTCCAGGCGGCCAAACCCCAAAATATTCTTCCGACTACACTGACTACACCTTGACCTTGACATGAACACTGAAATCCCAAAGACCCTCGATCCCCAAAGTGTGGAGATTTTAGGTATTAGTCTTGGGGGTTCGGCTGGTGCCGAGTTCCGGGTCAAGGATTCCTGTTACAGCGACCCGACGTCCAGGACTTACAAGCTTAAGCTTTGAGGCCTAGTTTAGACTTCGCGCGTTCGGGCTTTCGGGCATACTTGCGGAGTTGGGGGCATCTGCCTCTTCTCTGCATCTTGCACCGACTTTCGCCAAGTACGTGCGTTGTGTTTTTTGCAGGGGCTGCTGAATCTGCGCCAAGGCTACCCGAACAGAGAAAGAAAGAAAAGATCTCGAGCCTGAAGCCACTGAATGTTCTGGTCAAAGAGATAAATACTTACATGATTTGACTTGATGAAGTCGTATCACATCCTCTAGAAACTCAATCTGAGCGCCTGAATCCTTGAGCCCTAACATGCCCTAACCCTATCCCTAAGCTGGGGGCCTCGTCTGAAGCCATGTCGCATAAGACCCCGGCCAGAGTTGAACGACGGTCGGCGCTGTATGGCTTCGGGGGCGGTCGGGTCTCGGGTTTGGGGTTTGAGGACTACAGCTCTAAGCTATGTAGGGTTGAGGTGTTGAGGGGTACTGTAGGGCTTGAAACAGCTTTTACCGAAGGCTTCCGATCAAGAGTTGAGAATGTGGGATCAGATCTCGAGCTTAGGGTGCAGAGTTTGGGGCTTCAGCTGTCGAGCTCGCGCCTCTTCGATCGCAGGGGTTTACGAAGCCTTGGACCAGCGCAACGGCACAAGGGATTCAGTAAATCCAACTCTCCAAGTCCGCAATGGCCCAAAATTCCGCTCGGCCAGAAACCTTTCTAACCCTAGATAGCTCCTCAAACCCCGTGACTCACCCTGGCCTCAAACCTAAGACGCCAAACTGCGACGACCTGGCAGAGCCCTCAACATGCCCTCAGCTCCCCAAGGCATCTGTGGCTTTCGTAGGCGTCTGTGCTTGGTAAGGGTGTTTTCGGTGCTCATAAAGGGCTTTCAGCGGTCTATTGTGGACTCTCTATTCTTCGCTTCTAACTTCGGATCTCTGACACTGCAGTGAGAACCTCAATGCCATTAGTCCTTGTACATCCTCGTAACCTATGACTTACCCATCCCAGACCCCAGGCCCGGAACCCTTAAATCATGACTCCTCTACACGCTGAACTCGCCCGCACCTTAGGGTTCCTTATGCGCTCGCGCTACTATTGATGCTAAATGTTGCAACACGCAAACACTTTTTCAAGAAACGGCTCAATTCAAGAATAAGAAGAGAGCCACCATTTCGTAAGCAAGCTTCGCGACATGCGCTTCAACATTCATGTCGCATCCAGTCCCGATTGGCCGAGCTTCTTGCCAGGATTGTCTTGCTACGGACTTTAGCTTCGGGGCTCAGGCTTCACAGGTGATTTGGTCCTTGGGTCCAGGACTCTGAAGCCATAGACCTTGAGCACGAAAGCGGAACTACTGTAAACCCGAATCCCCAGCCCGTTAAACCCGAAAACCTGAATTTTTTGGCAAAGCAAGCAGAGGCATCGTCTGTACAACCCACCGGGCTCAGCCGTAGATAGTGAAGGGCTTCCTTCCCAAGCTTGAGCTGAAGGCTTGGTTTTTCGAGCGCATGCTTTCTGGGGCTCAGCAACTTCTAGTTCTTCTTATAACTAAAGTATGGGGCCAGTTTCAGGGTTTCGGGTTCAAGGGCTTCAGGGGCTCAGAAGTCTTAGAGTCGGAGGTTTAGGGCTTCAGGTATCTTTGGCTGGCTGGACAGTGGCGGCTCTTAGACTTGGGGTTGTCTGCCCTCCGAACCCAGCGTCGCAACCCTGCACCTGTGCCCCCAAATTCTGAATTCTTCAGCCCTAAATCCCTAAACCCTAGACGCTTCAGAGGAAGATCCTGCAGCCACAGAGCCATGGAGGAAACCCTGAAACTCGCCAGTAAGCGACTTTACAAAACCCAAAGTCCAGAACCATGTGCAGAGTTGACGGATGCTACTAGTACCGTTTGGGGGTAGGTTGGCCGGTACAGCACGAGGGCTTTGAATCTGGGGTTTAGGATTGTAAAACTCAACCCCCTTGCCTAAATCCCGAGTCCAAACGCCCACATGCCTATACCCCGACAGCACCCACAGCCAATTCCTGAAATCCAGGGGTCGGTCCAAGTTTGAGAGCTGACCATAAACCAGTAGCCCTCGGAACGTTGTAAAATCTGTTATTCTTTGAGGCTACCCATTTAGGCGGCCAGTCCCCATGGTGCTCTTGATGTGCAGTCGCCTGCAGGCCGTGTTTAGGGCTGTAGGGGTTCTAAGGTATTTGTCGTGTACGGCTTTTTCATGTTTAGGGTTGTAGAGCCTAGCTCCATGGTTGAGGTCTTTAGACTGTTGGGGTCTGAGGTAAGGATTTGGGATGTACTGCTTGTTGGACACGGAAGCCTTCATTTCTTCAGGGTTTACGGCTTAGGGCTCAAGCTTGCGATCACGAACAACCTAAACCTCACGGTCCCTAATCTTACGGCCATAGTCAGTAAATTTAACACACCAACACTCAACCGTCGAATCCTAAGCTCTAAACAGGACACAGTAAACATCAGAGCCTCATACGAAGTTTGGGGTCAAGTACCAATTATCTCTACAATCCACTATTGACGCCAGGCTCTACAGCCCACTGTAGACACGCAACATCCTCAGCTCTAAAAACCAAAAAACCCTTAACCTTCAACCTGTGGCAAAAACACACAAACACGTAGCCACAATGCTAGACCGAAGCTCCTCAAGGTCCTACCTCCTGCACCTATAGGGCTCGACGCCAACATAAACGACGTCGTCATCGCAGGTAGGGTAGATTAAGTTAGGTTTGGTTAGGTTTGGCTAGGTTTGGCAAGGTTCGGTTGGGTTAGGTTAGGTTAGGTGAGGTTAGGTTAAGGTTAGGTTGGGAAGGTGGGTAGGTAGCTGGGTATGGGTAGGCAGGTAGGCAGGTAGGTAGGTAAGGTAAGGTAGGGTAAGGTAAGGTAGGGTAAGGTAGGGTGAGGTAAGGTAAGGTAAGGTAAGGTAAGGTCAGGTAAGGTAAGGTAAGGCAAGGCAAGGCAAGGCAAGGCAAGGCAAGGCAAGGCAAGGCAAGGCAAGGCAAGGCAAGGCAAGGCAATGCAATGTAATAGATTGTAATGTAATGTAATGTATTGTAATGTTATGTTATGTTAT
>CAJNDV010035667.1:11148-25206 GCA_905221635.1 Symbiodinium sp. CCMP2456
ATCTCATTTGTCACATGCCACCGCATGTCAATGCTGTGATCACATGGCCGTTTCGCAGCTAGGCAGCTGGGTGGGTAGGTAGGTAGGTAGGTAGGTAGGTAGGCAGGTAGGCAGGTAGGCAGGCAGGTAGGTAGGTAGGTAGGTAAGGGAGGTAGGTGGGCAGTGAGGGAGGTAGGTAGGTAGGTAGGTAGGTAGGTAGGTAGGTAGGTAGGTAGGTAGGTAGGTAGGTAGGCAGGGAGGAAGGGAGGTAGGTAGGTAGGTAGGTAGGTAGGTAGGTAGGTAGGTAGTATAGAGAAGCAGGAAGTCGCAGTCGCAGAGGCAGTGGCAGTAGTGAGCAGCAGCAACAGGAGAGCAGCAAGAATGATCAATTATGAGCGATATCACATCCGGCTCGGAACGATCAGAACGCCAAGCCCAGCATCCCAAACCGCCAAAACTTCGCGCTCCTAGGTCCCTGGCTTCACGTTGTTCCAGTTCTTCTTGAGCAAGGAGACCAAGAAGTTGATCGCCATCAAGCAGTTCTGCCTGCAGCCGCAGCCCAACAAACCTAGTGGCAACCTACACTCACAGAAGGCGTTTATCAAGCACGGCATGCAGCATTGCCCGATAGATCATGTCTCGCCTGAGCTCGTCCGGGGTCATGGCGACGTTGCCGACCGCAACGCCCATGCACAAAACCTGAAACCAGCTGATTCAATCATGTTTGCTAAAGTGAAGTCGTTGGCCCTGCCCGCTACTCTTGCAGGGATTGTGACACTTGGTAGATATGCCACGTGTGAACGCAATACCCTTGCGACAGTCTCCAGCCTGAGACCCTAAATCCTATTCACCGTGTCCTTGTTTGCCGAAAGCCCTGAAGTGCTACAGCCCTGAAGCCTGTGAGCCACGTCAGTTAGGGTTCAGGCTTTAAGATTCAGGACACGGACTTCAATTTTGCTGTTAGCTGCGGACGGTGTTGCGAAGCCCCTTGTCCACCCGAACAAGGTAGATACTGCCAGGGGATTTGACAAAACCGATTAAACCATCAAGGGCCTAGCCTCCGAACCTCAGAACACCCAAACCTCAAAGAGCACAAATCCTGCCCAACAAAACCCTCAAAAAGAACAACACATCCCGCCTCAAAAGCCGAAACCCCGACAGCCCAAAAGCCTTCTTCAGCTGGAACTTCACCTGGCTCCTGACCTCTGTGACCTGGCATTGCAGGCACATGTACGGTGCCTTAATAGTTACGAGTAGATTCTGTTGACTAGAACTGGGTGTTGGGGTGGATTGGATTATCACCTTGTTGAGGAACCGTGTTCTTGATTGTTCAGGCCTCGCACATCACGTTTACGAGGCTCTTAACTTGCTGTTTGGGTTCGTACAGGGTCCAGACTTTCAGGCGGCAGGGAGCTTTCGGCTCAGGCTGACTGCTGACCCCTCGAGAGCTTTTGGAAGGCCCGAGAGCAGGTCGGAAGCCTCTGTAGGGTGAGATGGTTCAGGGATCTTGCTCGCGTCGGGTGGTCTCCAAGGCTTAGCCATTGGGGGCTCAGCTTTGGCACTCTTGAGGAACATGATTGTAATGTAGTGCCTGGAACCCGAAACCTGAGATTTAGAGTTCTGGGTCTCTGTGATTTCGTCACATCGTTCAAGGGAAACCGCCAAACTCCTAGTTTCAGAACCCGTAACACCATGGACCATCCAGAACGATCAAGCTAGAACCCGAAGAATTGTAGCATTTCGGTGTTGTAGAGTTTATGGTAGCCTAATCCCCTCAATGATGCACTTGTGACAGCTCTGTGTAAACCCTTCTGAGGACGAGACGAGTATGAACCCCGAAACAAGCATCTATCACAATTCCAAGAGAATCTAGGCTCGAACACCAAGGCGATGATTCACCAGCCAAGCACTCCAAATCCCTGGTAAAAAAGCAACATTCATTCCGCCTTCGTCTCCAGGTTGTCGGAGTGCTGCACCAGAGTCGGGAACTTCCCGGCCTAGCGCCAGGCTTGCAGAAAGCTTCAGGACTCTGGCCCCCGATGTCTGAAGGGGCCAGAGTCAAGAAGGATTCTCGGCGGGTGTGGTTCACGGTGTATCTGCCCTAAACCCTAAACCCTAAACCCTAAACCCTAAACCCTAAACCGAATGATCTTGGAAATGACTGCAGCTGGCCCAAGGGCTCGCCAAGCTCTTGCATTAAAACTGCAAGCAAGCATAGATTCTGGTTCTAATGTAGGGGCCTTAACAATTAGAACAGGGTTTTGGGGCCCATTATACTATTACTATACTTATAATAACGAACCCCAAACACCTACATTAGGCTTTGAAGTCTTCTCTCGTCTCGCGGGTTTCTGGCTAGTTTGTGGCATAAGACTTTATGTGGGAGGCAACAGCCCTCCAATCCAGTGCTTGCCATGAAATACAACCGTGCACATTCTAGAGCCACGGAAACGATGGCGACTACGTGACAGAACATCTGGAAAGCGTCAATTTCCTCTAGATGTGTCAAAAAACAAACGCAAGAGCCTTTTAGTGTGGAAAGAAGAATCACCTCCGCAAACAAACCTCTGTGCCTCGTGGTGCTAGTGCAAGCCCAGCTTCGTGCGAACTTGACCCAAGATGGGGCTGATTGCATACCAGGGAATACGAGTTCACGGTAGTAGGAGGAATCCAATTTCGAGAAGCCCACAATCCCAGCATAGCACATCACGTCATAGCCCCACCGAAGGGCTCTGACCCCACCGAAAACACTATAAGCTCTAAACCCAAAACACTGATCTCTGTCGGAAATTGTGAGAAGTACAAAAGGGGGTAGTGCTTTGCAGAAACCTGGCACGAGCAACAGCCTAGGCCACATGAAGACTAGAAAGTATTGGGCCCGCATACGCCTTAATGTCTAGAATAACTCCGCACCCTAGAAAAGAGCTTTAATGTGCAATCGGACAACTCTTCACATGACTGTCGTGATCTGTGAACATATTGGGTTCTGGAAGTGTCGTGCGAGCACAAACACAGTCTCTGAATAACTGACATGGCAGCTTGCCAGGACCAGCTGAAGGTGCCGCAGGGAATCCGAACCGCACCCTCTCGCACTCAGCCCATCACAAGGAGAAACAGCAGAAAAACACCAGAGGGCCACGCTTGCCCTCGAACCTCTCTACAGGCCCTCTCGCAGGACATTCAAGCGAGCATCGAGCACGTATGGATGCCCTGTAAGCCTTTGCCTTGTTCAAGCCGGGGCCGAGCAATCGAGGGATCTGCGGGATGAGGACCTGTCTTGCTTTTTGGTTCCCAGGAACATTAGCAGTATCTCCTGTTGGCCGTCGAACTAACTGTCGTCGCTGATGATGTCATCGTTAGATTGCTGGGTGACCATGGTTTCGTTTCTGATGCTAACCGTGATGATCAAGAACCAGGGCTGTTGGGTTCAGGGGCGAGGGACTGTTGGGTCGCAGGGCGCAGTGTTAAAAACCATTGTATGGACGTGGCTGGATACAGGTTGAACACGTAAGACTGTTCGTCACGAAATGTGTGTGTGATGTGCCTTGGCCTAGGGCCTAGCCTCGTTGTGTTTTGGGGAAGGGGCCGGCAACCGAGCTTCAAGCTTATGAAAGAAGGAGCCTCCCCGAGCAACCTTAATCGTCGAGGCCTGCACCAGGCCGCGAAAGAAACAAAACATGAAAGCCCTAGTTGAGGTCCAGATCCCACTTGAAGGCCTGTTTAAAGGAAGGAAGAACAATGTTTTGATATGCAGCAAAACTGGCGTCTGTCGATCCAGGCTTTAAGCGTCTAGGCACGCTTTGAATTTGAGCTTGGCAAGTAGAGTCAGCGTCTTTCGGGCCCAGGAGCCTTCAGCCTCGTTCTTGCTTCGTCGCATGTTGACTGGCTCATGATGAAATAAAGCCTCTGACGTAAGATGCTCGCGGCCCGGGTTGGAAAGCAGAAACGCAGCCGACACACAGCAGTTGCTCAAGCTGGCCGACGGACACACCGTACCCAAACCCCATACTCCAGTTTTTGTCCGGCTCACATCTCTTCTCCCCTCCCAGACCTTACAGCACCAGGGAGTCCCTACCTGTGAGGCAAGGAAGGCATCGAAGGAGTCAGCCAGCTTCTTCACCATCTTCTTGTTCTTGTTCAACTTCTTCAGGTCCTTCGGGCTTTCGTGGATGAGATTTTTCGGTTTCACTAGATTCGCCTCGTGAATTATCAAAGTCGTTCTAATCTTGTTTACACGACCATCGCAGCTTCACATGTGATAGGACTACACAAGATAAGTCGGGCACACATTTACCTACCATCCCGTTACTGCTTTGCCGTACCACCTCCTATGCAATCACGATAACCGCGAGGTTGAAGAATTAGCTGTGACTGGGATGGAAGGGCTTGAAACAACACCGCCATCAAAAAAGCTCTCCTCGACGCTCTTGAAGGGAATGTTCGCGCGCTGCGCCTGCCCGGCACTCTCAAGCCTATGCAACGATGAGCAAAAAAGGGATACTCAACACTCACCTCCATTTTAAGTTTTTCCATCGAATGTCAATGCTGCTTGTGAAGTTCGACTGTCGACGGCTTTCCACAAGCTTACGACAGCCCTCTTCTCGAAACCACCCTCGCGAAACCGCCTGCTCGCAGTGAACGGCATCGCCCAACACGCAGACCTGCAGAAGCTTGGAGTTTAGAGTTCAAGAAATCTGCAAATCCTGGACGCAGTGGCCCGGGAACGGGAAAACACTCTGGTGGAGGGTGTTTGCGATATACGGCTTTGCCGGCATTCTCGTGGCGTGGCAAACTGCCTCCGTCTTGGAGGGTACTTGCGAAATTTCACGAGGTTGCTGCCACGATGCCTGACCGGTGTTATACGAGGCTAGAAGCATACAAACAGGGCTTTCGATCTGTTGAGGAGCTCGGCTTCGGTTTTCAGATGTCCGTTGTAGATACCATCCTACCTTACATACTCGAAGCCCCGAGTGGAAACCGACATAAACCGACCCATCCCAAAGTCCTGCACCACAAAACTCTCTGTAACCCAAATGCCCTCCCCCAGCCTTCAAGCGAGGTCGGGGAACGTGGGGAAGCTTGATGGTGCCTGCCTCAGTTAGAAATCGTTCCAAGGAATGTCCCTTTGCAGTGGATGCCTGAAAGAGCACCAGAATCTGACAACTTGCTTCTGAGACCAAGCCTGATTTCTTGTGGGTGTTGGGGTGGAGACTAGGAGAGTGTACGACTCGCAATACCGTGCAAGCGACATGGCGCAGTTGGAGTCGAAAAATGAACAGGAAAACCCACCAAGCCTGCCACCCCAATCACTGCCATGGGGGCAACCCGCCAGTGCCCGCCCTTACACTTTACACCACGATGCAGAGGGGCGCTTGTATTTCCAAGCCCGTAGCCCCAAACCCAAGCCATGCACCTTTCAACCCCAAAGCCCCCACACGCCAACGACCCAAGCCGCCCAAGCCCCAAGCCGAGGGCCTGAGCCCCCAAACCCAAAACCCCGAGCTCCAAACCCTGAATTTCCAAGCCCAAAACGCCGAAGATGAGAACCTGATACCCACCATGACACGTCTTCTGACAAAAAGGCAAGAAGTACGAACACAGTGTCAACTCACAACTTGAAGGCGGTCCAATGCGTGTCAACACCTCCCTCTTCCCCCTTTCAAGCCGGGAGGTGCCGGGATCAGCCCGTGGGTTCAGGCAGGATTGTTGCTTTGGTTGTTTTGGGTCCGGCTTTGCGGCCCTAACCCGAATGACCAAAGCCTGAAATGCCCTAAACGCTGAAGACTTGGCCCACCCGAAAGTGAGGCCGAAGCAAATCGCTTGTCTCTCTGTGTGTCGTAGTCCTGGTGCGCCAAAAACAATCGTAGATAAGGCAAGAATTGCAATGTGAGGATCGAGGGTGCAGGGTCTCGTAGTGACTCGACGACAGGAGCAAGTGACAACAGTAACAAGCACTACCCTGGATATCGGGAAATATTTGGACCGAAACGGCCAAATCCGGTCTTAACTTTCGCCGTAGCAACAAGCTACATCCAGAGAGATCTGAATGAAGCCCTGCGTATTACCTGCCGGGCTCTCTCTGCTGTATTCTTACATCATCGTCTGATGCACGTTAGCATTCCTGACTCCTGCAAGAGACCAAAATAAGGTTCAGCAAAGACACCGATGTCTTAAAATCAAAGCCGCAATCCCGAAACCCAAATGGCCCATGCCCTGACGCTCGAGCCCGAAACGTTTATCCGCGAAGGCCTCAAACCCTGCAAGCGTCTACTGCTAAAAAGCGCAGTAAACTGCAAAAAAAACAGTGCTGGTAGTCACGCATGGGAATGGTGTTTTGAGCAGTATACAGTATCCTGTACCATAAGGAGCACAAGAACGACAGCTATACCACAACCGCAAACCTTAGCCTTAATTAAACCACCATACTCAAACTACCCCCAACCCTAAAACTGCAGGTGCCTAACGGCTTGAGTGGAAGGTTCCGTTCGCAGGGTGCGGGCTGCAGGCTTTTGGGCTTTGTGGAGCTCAGGGCTCGGAATTGGGAGTCCTGGGTTGGTGCGAAGCTTTCGAAAAAAGCTTCGAGCGCCCGGAGCATAAGCAAACGGTATTACGATGAAGTGCGTCAGGCCCCAAGTTATGAAGATGGACCCTCGACTCCAAAAGCTGAACCTAACCTAAGCTCTTCGCAGGCAACATCAGACAGCGTTGGAGACATCAAGGGCAGAGGCTGTGAACACCCGTAGACGGGGTAGAGTTGAGTCTTGTGGTTTAATTGGCCCTGTGACATCTCCGTTGTTCTTCTTCTGTGCGTCCTGTCTCAAACCAAGAACCCTAAGCCATAAGCCACACCCCAAAGCCTACGACCCCAAACACTAAACAATAAAACTCCAAGCCTCTCGACCCTCGCCTTCAGGCCGATCTGCAACTCCACAGTCTCTAAGAACTTCCGCTGTTTCTCCTCTTCGAGTTTTAGGTTACAGGTTGAGGATTTATGGCCGGGATGAAAGATCCGAAACGCTGAACCTGTAGGTTCCGCGCTTCTAGAATTTTGCGCTTCTGTCTGAAAGCGTCCTACGCTGCCGAGTGCTCTCCAGGCTTCAGCCGGTCTTCATTGGCCCGGGCTCCTTCTAAAATAAGAATCATACTTGTTTATATCATTATTACGGTTGATGATATGAACCCTGCATTGCCCATAATAAGGAACATACAATAATTCTCACAGTTTAGGGTCCTTAAGGTAATGCAGGATTTAGATCATCAACAGTATCTGTATCAAATTTAAAATACTGTCGAAATAGGAAAAATATTAATGTAATATTGATATAGAAACTCTCAGCACCCTAACCAAACTCTCAGCATACAGGAGACCGACTCTAAAGCTTCTTGCGCCTACAGCACCGTGAACTCATTTAGCTGGGGCTGCCGGCCCCCGGACGAACTTCCATTCGAACCCTCTCGAGACGGCGTAAAAATCTCATAGGATTCACGGGTTTCTGCTCTCCGAGGTGCAGCGCACGGTCCAATGCATCGAAACCCACCCCCCTGCGCTTCAAGCATGCACTACACCTCCGTGAAACCCACCGTAAGCTTGATGAAAGCCCCGTCGTTCAATCCGTACAGCCTTTGCCGTAGACTCCAACAAACCCTAATAAGTCTGCCTGAGGCCTTACACCCGCGCGCTCAAAACGCTCCTTGCTACCCTCGAGGATCCCGGCGATGCCTCGAAAGGCAGTGGCACTATGCGGTTTTGGGTTTAGTGTAGGATATAAACCTCGCATGAGGCAAGTCCACACGTAGCTCTTTTACCCTTTCTTGTTGGAGATTCAGACTGCTACTTCGAATGTCTCATAGGCTTGCGCACAAAGGGGCACCGGAAAGCCCGAAGCCCTGAAACCTCTATCCCTGTAGTGCACCGGGCCAGAAATAGCTAGAACTTCACTTTCTCGGGAATTCAACAAACCTTGCGAACAACGCCGTTGCTTAAACGCCAGAGAGAAGGCGTACATCGGCCGGAATCGAGAATTGCACTGGGACTCCGGGCATAAGGCTGTTCAGCGTGTCCGGACGAATCCTACACTCCTAGCAAGCCCTGTACCGACACCTGAAACCCTAAACCCAATCTTTTGAAGCACTGAACAAAAATCAGGAGCCCTGAGAGGTCTCGGGTCGGATCCTTTCTTGAGGTTGTCGATGTTGAGCTTCGACATGCCTCTCCGATCCAAAACCCAAGAAGCGCCCTGAACCACCAGGCTAGCCACAGGCCTGAACTGTAGTCAGGGTTTCGGCTTGAGCCAAGGGCCAGATTCTTCCGTAAACCCTCAGCCTCCTTTGGAGCTTTGGAGTTTGAGGTGTTCTTTCTC
This sequence comes from Symbiodinium sp. CCMP2456, assembly GCA_905221635.1. NCBI lineage: Eukaryota > Dinophyceae > Suessiales > Symbiodiniaceae > Symbiodinium > Symbiodinium sp. CCMP2456. The sequence continues at coordinate 19,488 of CAJNDV010035667.1, forward strand.
CTGTCTGCAACTTCAGAGTTAAGAGCACAGCTAAGTAAGTCGCGACGGGGGACACTTTACAGTAGTACATGTACATGTCTCCCCTTGCTATTACAGACGAATGATCGGGCACTTGAGGCTCCTTGGTTATTTGGATGCAAATCTGCTCCAGCTATGCCACCTGGAACAAGTGACAATGCAACTTCTGCCTCGTCTTTAGAATTGTTGTTGTTGCCAGGTTGTGGCCTCCTTCTTTAGCTAGTTTGCTTGCGGTTTCTGCCGAAGATCCCAGACAATCTGCAAAGTCCGCTGCTGCAGGAGCGAGCGGGTGTACAGGCGAGAGTCATCAGACTCTCAAACTGTAGGGGCGCTGAGTACTCTCACTTGAACATGTCTCGCAGACACCCATCTACAACACGGGGTCAGTCTTGCGTGCAAAGGCATGTCAACTAAGAGGCTCCCCATGCCAACCCGCTGAGTTCAGTCTGGACCTCCACATCCTCAACCCTGCCTCCTACCCCTCATGCACTGCAAAAATCGCAATTGAATATTTGCTAACGCTGGGTTCTAGACATCCGGCACCGTGGGCACCCTACGACGTTGCCTCAACTTCCTTGAAATGCCAACATGCAGCTTGCATCCTTCAACCCTCGGTCTCTAAACCGTTAGACCCTACAGTAAACCCCAAAGCCTAAATCCTCAAGCTCGAAGACTCCACCCTGGGCCCTCGACCCTAAACTTGAATCGTAGTTCTGGCCAAGATGCCGAGACACGCCTGGCGGATGCCTCTGCTGCGCTTTGGCGCTCTTCGTACCCTACAGAGCCATAAGCCAGGCGCGCGAGAACTGCTTTCTTCGCTGTTCGTGCATTTGCCGAGGTTACCGGATTGCGGGCCCCGAAAGTAATACTGAGGTTGGCGGCTCAGGAAGTTGGGATAAACAACACTTTCGAGTCTCCATGAAACCCGGGTTGTCCCCTGCCTTTAACCGTTTCTCAGACATTGAACTCGGACGGCTATTAAGGGCTAAACTCCAACCAGAGGTGCTCACACCTAGAACCGAAACAGGCGATGTTGCCATTTCCTTTTCTTTGAAGGTGCAGTAGACGAGCCTGCACTATCTTCACAAGAAAGTTAACACATAGTTGCACAGGACTGCTGCTCTTGTCTTTGTTTGAGGCTCGTTTATTCATTCGGTTTGGGAATTCGGGCTTCGGACGCTTACTGTCCTGGGCGGGCTGTCAGCTTCAACGTTAAAGACAACAAAGACGATGCGATTTTCCGGCCGATGCGCGTCCGCTTGTCCGTGAACTGATGAGAATTATGCTGCAACGAGAAACCCGCTACTTCAGAGTCTACAAAAATCTCAAACATCAGCATCACAAACCCTGAATGGACCCTGACACCAAGTGAAGACTATAATCCTAAGTTTGCAACTTGTTCGAACCCCCTCCTAAAGCCCTGAACCGGGCGTAGTGATGTGCAGACTTGCTTGGCCGCTGTGTTCGATCGCAGAGATCGCCCGCTTTGGTTTGCAGTTGGGCTTATAGCCTCAAGCTAAGGTCGAAGGCAAACGGCTGAAGCTTTTGGGTTCATTGGTTCTGTTCGTCATGCACGATCACAGCGACTGCTATGCTTGCTACATGATCGGAAGGACTATGTCGATTGTATTGCGTGTAGTGAGATTCAGGTGAGATTCACCACTATTACATTCAGAATGTAAGGACGATGACAATGTGGTGGTTGTACGATGACCACCACACGACCATGATGGCTTTGATGATTACTGTCTTTCTGATGTCCGTGACTGCCTGGATCACTCTGGACGTCATGCCTAGAGTGGTTCGAGGAGGGACACTTCTCTTGCTGTGTAATTGCGACATGATGCCATGAAGGCAGTGTTTCACTGCTGCGACGCCGAGGCCGAGGGTGCACAGATACCTCGCGGATTCAACGACCAACGCAACAAACGCAGCTATGCCAAGCGCCACATGCTTTCAGCACGCCGCTGGAAAGCAAACTTCTGCTGGACGGTGCCGCGTGCAGGGCTTCCGGAACTACACTGAATACCTTCAGAGCCTGTGTAGCGCCTCTGTACCGACTGTCATCCAGCCTGAACCCCTTGCAACCAACCTACCGACTCTTATAGCTTGCAGGCAATATTCGCAAGACCTTGCCCGGCGATTGGGCTTTGGAGGGAGGCATCGGCGGCAGGACACTCGGATTTGCAACTGTCAAGCTTAGAACCTGTCGACAGGCCTCCAACTGCGCTTCATGACGAGTGCACGCTACAATTCATGCACCAAGAACACCAAGCCCCCAAACAAGATTTCTAAGGAGGGACGAACTCGGACTTGAAGTCTATGGGGTTTCGGGCGGTTTACCCAAAGATCCAGAGCCCAGAACCCGAAACCCGTATCACCGGCTTCAGCTCAAGCTATACGTTGTAGAAGCACAGCGCACGTACTAGGCCTTGCTGGCTGGAAAATTGTTGGCTTTGGCGTTGTTGTGACCATACAGGTTACGAGTGTTGGCAAAATGCAATGCTCCTCTGGTAGAGTTACCAGCAGGTCCCTGCACGCAGCCATCAGCAGGTCATTTCGCATTATCAGACCCCTCGAATGCTCGCAAGATGTCTAGGGTTTAGGGATGAGGTTTTCGGGCTTACCCTTCAACGACAAACTAAATGAAATGCAGCGGCCATGGTCATAACCACAATCAAGACAACAAGAACGTGCATCCGACGATTGCTGTGACCAGGAACCCCAACCCCTGCTCAACCGGTCTGCCTGCAGCAAGGCAACATGAGCTAAAACGAATGGATTATGATAATTCAAAAACCAACAAGAACAGAAAATAACAGCAATGAGTATGACTGAAGACTCCATCTTGCGGTGTTGGACTTCTTTTGCGACTTCGAAGGATTCGAAGGGTTCGGGAGACTGGCATGTGGGATTAGGGTTACAGTCAGAGTTTGAGGCGCGGCCTTGGAGTATCTAGGAGCCTAGGTTCAACACGCGGGGATGTGGCACGAAAAAGCGCCATGCGATGCAGGGGGGCAACGGCATCACGTTCCCAGGTGTGTTTCTTTTTGGAGCTTAGCCGTTCGTGCTTCAGGCCGTTATGGCATGCATGCTCCAAAGCCCGCACGTACACACCGGAATTCGGCAACTTAGCCAACTGGGAATGCGACCCCGAGATTGGTCTTGACACGGTCAAAGCCACTCCAGCTTCACACGGAGGACTGCAGCTAGCGGCCTCTGTCAGCCTACATTACTGTGATGATGACAAAGATGGTGGTGATAATCGTGATTAAAATAAGAGTGATGGAGATTTGACGGTTTTTATGAACATCCTTGGAATTATTCATGGTATTTACATGCACCTTGTGTCATACTATACTCTCGTATAGTTCACTAGAACTCAACAATGGACCATGATGAAAGAGGTGCACTTCTGGCTTGGGGAACTCAGCACTACAGGGCTTAATTACGCCTCTCAATGCATGGCCAGGCTGTAGGGTGCAGAAAGGCGTACTTGGACGATGTATGTCGCATTTCGGCGACAGATCTTGGGATTATGCCATGAAAACTCTTGGTTGAAGGCTAGTGCTTTGGGTGTCAATTGGAGGGCTCAGGTTTTGCAGCTTCGCTTGCCACAACATAGATACGAGCTACTGAGGACCTACTGCCTTCCCGGCACGCTGCCTTCGAAACCCAACGCCGCCTGATCCTGCGCCCCAGAGTTCAAAAAAAAACTCAACATTCGCAAAACCCTGCAATGACGCCCTACAACCCTCAAGGCAAGACTCAAAGTCTCGTGCCAAAACCACACAGTACCACACCCGAAGAGCTCTGAACTCAGAAACTCAGAATACCCAGCCAGGCGCCCCGAACCTCGACCACCCAAAGAGCTGCTCAACTCTTCAAGGCTTTAATCTTGTTGGAGGTGGCCTGCCAAATAGCTTACCCCTTTAGGGCTTCGGCGGCCATGCTTTGGGCTTCAAAGTTCAGGAACTTAGGGTCCGGATACCGAAGACGTTCGGATGAGGGGTTCTGAGCGCACGGATTTCGATTTTCTACGGGCCTCTAGCAACCGTCACGCGGTCTTGGATCGAGTGTCTGGCTCTTGGGCAAGACTGGGTGACTTTCAACCCTGGCTGGGTTTAGGAGTTGGACTGAGGCCCTTGGCTAAGGAAGGTTTTGGGACCGTACCCTGGCTGGAGTACCACACTTTCAGCTTAAAAAGGCTTGCAGAGCACCAAGTCACAGCAGAAAGACCGCATCGAAAGCTGATCAAGCGATCTAGCAGCTTCAACAGTTGCACTTAGCAGAAAGGCTGTGCCACCTTTTGCAGGCTTTGAATGTACACACTGCGAAAGCTAATGTAACACCATGCAAACCTTGCAACCATCCAAGTCAAGTCCGGATCCTCTGCAAACCTCAAATGCTACCAGGTCCAAGAAGCAAACCAAACCCCTCAAACCGCAAACCGTGGAAAACCTAAAGCCTAAACAGCCTAAACCCTGAACCCCCAAAACCCAAACTCCGAACCTAAACCCTGAGAAGACCTCCTCGAGCTTCTCCAACATTTTGTCGAGCTCGCTCTCCTGCGCTACGTCAAACGTCCCAAACGACGCTCTCTGAGGAAAAGCAGAGCTTTCAACAAAAAGAAAACTCAGTGCTTGGCAGACTCGGTTTCGTCGGGCAAGGAAGGGGGGGAAGTGCCGAGACGAGTTTGAGAATTGAACACGCAGGGTCCTCAGCCAGGCAGCTTCCCATACATCAACACGCCCAGAACAAAACCGGCAAAAGGAACCGTTGGCAAAGCCTGTCACAACCTGCATCAGCATGGTCTCTTGATGAAACAATTTGAGTATCCATTCCTTGGAGATCTCGTTGATCGCCTTGCCGATCCCTTTCTTCGTCTCGGGGCTAATCTGACCATCTTGCTTCCAGTCCTGGCTTCTCGGGTTCTACGACTGTTTAGCCCTCCTTCACGGTTTAAGGCGTCGTCAGTTCTGGGACTCTTTAGTCGGGAGGCGTTGGTAGTGGTTTCCTGAAGTCTCTTCATCAGGTCTCTGATATGTCTGAAAGGCTTCAGGGAGCGGGGGTCTGAATTACGGTTAGAAGTACAATTCCTCGTTGTTGCTACAAGGTGCTGTCAGGCCACCTTGCGGCTTCGGGATGGAGCTTTCCAGGCTTTTAAGCGGTCAGCCAAAGCTTAGGAAGGCCAAGCCTCGACAGTGACCCTGTGGATCCTTCAGGGTTACCCTATACAGGCAGTTAGCAAAGTCTGTACTCGTCTTTAAAACCGAACACACTGGGGAGAGGTGCTAAACCCCTCAATCTAGACCCCCTAAACCCATCCTAAACCCTTTCGCCACCTAAACCCCTTACAGCCTATCCCCTAAACCCCAAACCCCTCAACCTCAACCCCGACCCCTAAATTGAAAAGCAAAAGAAAAAACAAGAAGGCACACCGCGATGGGCCTGGAGAGCACCTAGCTGGCGCTCCAGGTCCTGGTACAGCCATGGTGTGGGGTTCTCTGGGACTCGAGGGTTTTGAGACATCACCGCCATGATCTGCAGTGGCAGTCGTAGTCGCAATAGTAGTAGTCGTCGTCACCGTCGTCGTCGTCGTCGTCGTCGTCGTCGTACTGGTGGTGTAGCAGTAGCAGTAGCAGTAGCAGTAGTAGTAGTAGTCGTAGTAGTAGTACTAGTAGTAGCAATAGTAGTAGTA
>CAJNDV010035672.1:6251-25186 GCA_905221635.1 Symbiodinium sp. CCMP2456
AGGCTCCAGCATCACTCCATTGTCAGGCTCCGGCACCGGCTTGGCAAGGCCTTCTGATGCAGGTCCTGTACTGTCTGCTCATGGCGGTGCGACCTCAACTGTACGGGCCTCTCCAGGGGACGTCCTGGTGAACAATCCAGGGGATGTTATGAACACGCCGCCAAGACGACTCGGCACATGCATCACAGAAATCACTCCGCCACATGTGTCACGACCGGCAGTTTGGGAGTTACTCAAGGGGGTTTGTAAGCGTTATGGCGATGGTTCAGTTCTCAAGCGTTAGCATATGAGTTTTTGATTTAGGGTTTATTAGGGTTTAGGGTTACTAGAATGCAAAGGGGGTTGGTACAAGGGTTACGAGAATGCAGGGGTTTGCGGGTTTTGGGCTTGGAAGTCCAATGTTGAAGGGCTCAGGTTAAAAGGGTTTAGGATTGAGGGGCTAGGCTTGGTGCTCAGGGTGTTCCTATATGATTTCGGTTGAGTGCTGGGCTGCAAGTTCGAAGGCGTGTCAAAGAGTTCGTACGGTAAAGAGCGAAATGGGTTGGTTTGTTATTATGTACAGAGAGAGAGAGAGAGAGAAAAACAAAAAAAAAACAATATATATATATATATATAGACACACGCTGCTTTCAGAACAGGTCTGCCCCGTCGCTTCTTCACCCCAACACGACCCTCCACACCTGCTGCCTAAACACGCCGGGTGGTCACATCACAACCAAAACCTGAGGGCTCCAAGTATACAAATAGTACCTACATTCGGGTCTAAAATCCATGAACAGTACCTACTTTGGGCTATTTAGAGCCCCGGGGACGCGTGAACCTCATAATTTTCCACTGGGCCGGAGGCGCCCCGGGCGGGCATAAATCCCTTTGCCTTAAATCCTAAACACGACCGTAAAGGAGCCTCAAATTCAGGCCTGGTAAATCCGAAAATATCCGCTGACGTTTCCCACCTCGAACCAGTAAGAGTGAAGTTAGCCGTGGCCTTACTTCGAGAGGGGCATTGGACATATCGTACTTCGTAGGTAACAAAGGTGTTCCTAGGGTTTGTTTAGGGTTTAGGGGTTATCAGTGTTTTACTTGGGGGTAGAAGGTATTAACAGTATAGTTGCCTTATCTACACTTCTACTTACGAAGTCCCATGAACATTAAGTGTGCGACTGCTTTTTGGCACATACGTATGCATGCACAGAGATGTGTAGTTGTGTTTATTGTTGCTTGCATGCGCATGTTTGTCAGTATGTATATACATGTACGCACATGTATTATGTATCTTATACAAATGCAAACCAATGAACGAACATGCCCATATTTTATATATATATATATATATATATATACACATATAGTCGTCTACATATGTGCAAACACATACACAAGTAAAAAAGCCGGCATACGCGAACGTCAGAGGCTGCAGTATCCAACTTTCACACCTGTGGAATCTCGGTTTTAGGTTTTATGACTTTGGGTTTCAGGGCATAAACACACACACACACACACCCAAAACCTTAGTGCTTAAAGTTAAGGGTCTTGGGCCCTAAACCCTTAACCCTTAAACCCGAAACCCCTAAACCCTAAGAATGTCTCTTTGCAGAAGCCCACGCCCTCCACGAAGCCGCCGATGGTGCTCTCGGGCAGCTGGGCTCAATGGTTTAGGGGTTTAGTTTCTTGGTTTAGGGCTCCCTTGGTTAATGGTTCTGAGGGTTTCTTTAAAGGAAATCTAGAAGGGGTTTAGGGTAGGGGTTTGAGGGGTGTAGAACTAGATAGTTGGACTCTGTGCCGCACGCTGCCAAACCCGAAACGCCAAAACTAATCGGCGTTCAGGATGGTTGGATTCCTGGAATGTAGATCTCCGCAATAGCGACGTCGTTATCCAGGTCGTCATACCTCTAGTACTCCAAGTATACTAGTAGTACCTACTTTGGGGCCCAAAGTCTATGAATCTTAGCAACTTTGGACTACTTGGAGCCCGGCACGCTGGGACGACGCCCATGCCCTAAAGCGCGAAAGTGCAAAAGCTTCTGAAGATGCTGTACCAAGAGGGTCCATATATACTACTATGATGGAGGCACCAGGCACCGAAAACCACAACAAGGGTGGTCTTTTGGGACCTATATAATTCCACACCCTCTGGGGTAGTAAGGTTTATGGTTCAGGGTCTGGGGTTTAGGGGTTCAGAACCTGGACCCTAGACCCAACGGAAACACGAACTACACAATTGTAGAACCTTTTAGATGTCGAGTTTGCCAGCTCTTCTTCCTGACGAGGCTTCGGGCGGCAGGTGTCTGCACCGCAGCTTGGCTTGTGGCATATATCAGGTTTCATTTGGTCTTATTCCAGTCCCGAAGGGTCCTGTGTATGCGGGATACACAATAACTCAGTATAGAAGCGTTAAATTCTACAATATAGGTATTTCGGACCCTTTGGGAGTTTGCACCTTAAACCCTAAACCCTAAGTTGTTTTGTGGTTTCAGGGGGGCTATCAGGGGCCTGAACCATGGTTTATAGTTCTTGAGGGTCCTGCATGTTTTAAGGGCTGGGGGTTGTTGAATTGTCGGGTGAGGCTCAAGGTTTGGGGTTTTGGTGTTTCGGGTTCAGGGTTTTGGAGACTTAGGGTTTAGGGTTTTGGGTTTTTGGAGTTTAGGGTTTTGGAGTTTAGGGTTTGGGGTTTTAGGGTTTGGGGTTTTAGGGTTTAGGGTTTAGTGTCTTGGAGTTTCTAGCTTGCCCGGAAGTACTTGTTTTACCCGTTTTGGTTCTGGGGCCTTCTTCAGACTGAACCTTAAACCCTAAACCTTAAGCCCCTCACCTTTCTGGGGTTCAGGGCTGTGGGGTTTAGGGCGTACCTTAAGCCCCAATAATCTACCTGGACCTACCTTTCCTAAGGACATATAGAAGGAAATCATAATAAGGAACCCTCCAAAGCGGTGTCTGGAGATGTCGAATCGCTCACCAAGCGGAAAGTGGATGTAAATCCAGGAGATGATCAAAGCAAGCCGGCGAAGATGCCTGCTGTGGCGGCGGCTGGTCCGGACAAAGTTCTCATGGAGAAACTGTGTTGCGCATTGACAGGACTGTGTCCAAGATCTCCCGAATCAACCGAAGTCCAAGAGCTTCTGCCTCACTGTATGCAGGAGGAATCCGGACGTGTGCTTGCGCCAGTTTCAATAGGCCGGGACCAAGATTATGGCCACGTGAGATCACGTGAGAGGCTCCTCAGCAGAAGGCCTTTGCGAAGCGATAGCGTCCGGATGTCGAGCGGTCCGGCATGATGAGGGAGTGTTTGCGTGACACCTTTAACAACAAGATCCGCAGCAACTACAGTACAAGTTTCCTGGGAAGCGAGAGGATTTTGAACTGAGGTGTATATCTGCAGTGATCATTTTCATCAGTATTGTTCATTCTAAACTCTCTCTATATACATATAAATATAGTATACATCTCGCTTGCGTACATGTATCCTTGAACCGGAAGCCATGTGTAGTTGTTGGCTCGCTGTGGTTTGGGGACAAGTTAACCCCGGGACAACGTTTTGAGTTGAACCCTTTATTACGCAACCCTAAACTCCCCCTAAACCCTAAACCCTAAACCCTAAACCCTAAACCCTAAACCCTAAACTCCCCCTAAACCCTAAACCCTAAACCCTGTACTACTCAACCCTAAACTCGGCCTCAGGGTGTAGTCTTCCGTAGGGTTTAGGGTTTAAGATATCCCCGGACCTCCCAAAACTACGTACGAAGAGGGCCCACATACACTACGTAGTATTCTGGAATTAGGCCCCCGAAAACCAGAATAAGGATGGTCTTTTGGCACCTAATTTCATAATGGTACTGTATTTGGACCGTCAATGTAAACCCTGAACCCTAAACCCTAAACCCTTAAGGGATTTTGGAGGGTCAGGGTTCGAGCTTTTAAACGCTACACAAAACGCCTGGAGGCAGCATCTAGGCTTCCTTCCGGGGCTAATTGAGTTAGCGATTTGATGGTTCAGGGTGTAGGGTTTGGTTTAGGGGTTTTAGGGTGTTTAGGGTTTAGGTTCTAGATTCCAGGCATCTGGGATGTAAGGCCTTATTAATGTAGGGACAAAAGCCAGACACTACGAAAACCCTCAAACAAGAATTCGGTCCTCTAGCCTGCTTAAGACTGGTTCATCTGATCCTGTCAGACCCCGATGACGGTTCATAGAATGGCTGAGGGTCCGAAAGACTGCAACCCTAGGCACCGAGTGTCCTGTGGCACTAGCCCTCAGGGTCCATGTACCCACATAGTATATACTTCGGCCTTAAAAGTAGTCCCTATATTTAGGGCCAAAGTATATATACTATTCAGAAACCACAAACACATATGGGACCCTTAAAGAAGCCCCTTATAGGAACCCCTCACGGGAACCCTTTAATAGGCTATTTGAGCACATGGACCCTAAGATTAAGCCAAAGGTCCTCCGCAGAGGTGCCTTGTCGGCAAGTGGTGTTTGTGTATTTTGGGTCCGAGGGGTGTCTTACGGTTTTGGGCTTAGGGTTTAGGGTGAAGGTCCTCTGCAGACGCGCCTTGGAGCGGTTTTTGTTTAGTTTGGGTCCCAGGGGTGTGTTAGGATTGACGGTTTTGGGTTTGGGGTTAAGGTCCTTTGCCAAAGCCCCTTGGAGAGGTTTTTGTTTATTTTGGGTTTCAGGGGTGTGTTAGGGCTAGGGTTTAGGGTTAAGGGCACTTATAAGGCGTAGAGTTTAGGGTTTGGCTTGGGCTTGGTCCTAGGTCAAAGGCGTGTTTAACAGGCAGATTCCGGATAAGGTTTGGCCCTAGTGATTGAGGTTTTGGTCCTAAGAGACTGCCTTTGGGGCTTAGAGTTCAGGCTGCCAGCATTGACAAAGGGCTTTTAATGTAAAGCCGTTAACCGTAAACCTCTAGCAATGATATTTCGATGTTGCCAGTTATAGCATAAGCAAATGTCTTAATCTTTGATGATTCCGACCTCTGTGTTACGTTGCTTCTGAGGCAGGAGTGCAGCACAAGACATTTCGGGCGTCGTAATTAGGCAGACCACGTGAAGTTGTTGAAGGAACCCAAGCTTAGCGTGTTAGGGCAGGATTTAGGTCAGTTCAGGGTTTAGGGTTTAGGGTTGTGATCTGGGGTGGGAGGTTTTTGGGGTTTAGCGTTACAGGTGGGAGGGTCAACTCGTCGCGTTGTGCATCGGATGCCCTGACTTGGCCGTGCTACGAAACAGGAGAGCAAACGTGATCCGTCCCAAGACGCTGAATCCCGATCAAGCCTTATACGACCTTGTCAAGCCCGGCAAGCTCGTTGAAAGCTCTCCCAAAACTCTCGTACAGACCCCATATAACCCTTGTGGGTAATTAGGGCTCTTTTTAAAGGGTGCCTTACTATACGCTAAACCCGAAACCCCTAAACTCCAAGCCCTAAGAGCCTAAACCCGAAACCCTAAAATCCTAAACCCCTAAACCGCGAAAATCCTAAACCCGAAACCCTAAACCCTAAACCCGGGAAACCCCAAACCCCGAAAACCTAAACCCCGAAAACCCTAAACCGGAACTTCCCAACGCTGGAGGACAACGGCCCAGCTGCCGCCGGTAGCTCGGGAGTTTTCGGGTTTAGGGCTTTGGGGCTTTAGGGGTTTAGGGGTGTAGAGTTTAGGGTTTAGGGCTTCAGGGGTTTAGAGTTTAGGCGTTGAGGGTTTAGATTGTAGGGGTTTTAGGGTTTAGGGGTTTAGAGTTTAGGGTTTTCGGCGTTTGGGGGTTTAGGCGTTTGGAGTCTAGGGCTTTAGAGATTTAGGGTTTAGGGGTTTCGGGTTTAGGGGTTTAGGGTTTAGGATTTAGGGGTTTAGGGTTTAAGGCTTACGATTATAGGGTTTTAGGGTTTAGGGGGTGGGAAATTGCCAATATGTTCAAGATTATACCTAGCGGTCCCTTATTATAGTTGTAGCATAATACACCCCGAAGCCCTGTTCTGAAGAGCAAGGAACCTGTAGGGTTTAGGGCTTAGTGGCTTTAGGGTTTAGGGGCTGAGGGTTTAGGGTTAACCCGCGATTCGTCAATTGACAGTGAGGGATCAGGGTTTGCGGTCCAGATTGATTAGGCTATGTTTACTCTGTTTATCAGGCCGGTGACAGGTTCTACAAGGACTTGCTGAGGTTTGATTCCTCCTGGATATTGGGAGTAGTCCCGATGAAAGCCTTGAGTCCCGAAGCCTACGTCCTAAACTGCGGCAGTCTCCACGCATCACGGAGGTCTGCCAGGAAGTAGCTTGGTCCGCTGAGCGTCGGTCGAGCTGCCTGCAGCAGGCTATATTGCTTCTGCCCTTCAAGACCAGCTGCCAGAGGACTTCGAGCAGTAGCCCAGGAAGATTGTGCCGCAGCCGACCATCATTGTCAGTCAATCCCAGCCCGGACAGCCAGGCTTTTATTCGTCAGTGAACACTGACCCTCAGGTGTTGCTGAGTTACTTCCAGCAGAGGGGCCAACAGACAGAGGGCCGGGGCCTCACAGCCTGGGCCATCACACGGTGCGGCACAACCCGCAAACCCTATGATGTCAGCCCCTTACACAGGACAGGCCCAGGGAATGTCTGGCGCTGGGATTGCATACTTGAGCCAAGCCCTAGCAACGGGGCAAAGTGCAGTTCAGGGAAAGCTGGTCAGGGCACTCCCCCACCACTCCAATACACTCAGACTCTCTTCCTGTCCAGCCCGGCGCACCGGCTCACGGCGCTAACCAAGCCCAGCCTGTTGTGGCCGGGATGGCTCATGCTCCGCCAGCGACCGGACATTCTCCTCCAAACCCCCAACCCTAAACCCAAAACTTCTAAAGCCCTAAACCCCAAACTTCTAAAACCCTAAAGCCCTTCAGCGATAAACCCTGAACTGTAATCCTGATAGCCCTTACACAAAACTTTAAACCATACAGCGTAATCCTTGCAGATCTTCCATAGAACCCTTAGGAAACTTTAAACCCTGGACCCCAACCCAAACAAAGAAACGACCCTAAACTCTAAACCTAAACCTTAAACCTTAAACCCTAAACCCTAAACCCTAAACCCTAAACCCTAAACCCTAAACCCTAAACCCTAAACCCTAAACACCTAAACTCTAAACCGTCGCTTTTCTTGTTACTTTCAGCAGATTTCCGAGGCCCGCTCGGGCCGCAAGAGAGTGACCGCTTGCGCCCAGGAAGCTGGGCTTTGGAGTACCATACTTGTAGGGTTTAGGGTTTAGGGTTTAGGGTTTAGGGTCTCCTTTTTTTGGGGGACCTTTCCTTAAAAGAACCATTATGAAATAAAAAGTCTATACTTTTTTCTCCCTGGTTACTTCAAAGCCCAGAGAAGCTCCGACAGGGTGTGGTTTGTGGCTTTAGTTTTAGGGCCTAGCGGTTTTAGGGTTTGGGGCTTAGGGTTTTAGGGTTTAGGGCTTTGGGTTTTAGGGTTTGGGGCTTAGGGTTTTAGGGTTTAGGGCCTAGGGTTTTAGGGTTTAGTGCTTTAGGGCTTTAGGGTTTAGGGCTTTAGGGTTCAGGGCTTTAGGGTTTTAGGGTTTAGGGCTTCAGGTTTTAGGGTTTTAGGGTTTAGGGCTTCAAATTTTAGGGTATAGGTTTTTAGGGTTTAGTGTAAAAGGGCTCTCCATTGAGTTCTAGAGCTCCGACAGCTTGTGGACTCTTCAAAAAGGGCCATGTAAGGGCTTATAAAAGGGTTCCTAAAAGTGCTCCTTTTAGGGGCCTAAAAGGCTCTATAATGGGAGGGTTAGGGTTTAGGGTTTAGGATTGGGATACCTAGTTGTATGGTTAGGATCTGATGTACAGAAAAATAGTAGATACCGTAAAAACGGGGTCGGTTTTATGAGCCTACAGGCAAGGAGTGTTCTGGCTCAGGGCCTGAGCCTTCATTTCTAGGGAGCCCCTAAACCCTAGACCCTAAACCCTAAACTCTAAACCCTAAACCCTAAACTCTAAACCCTCAACCCTAAACCTAAACCTTTCAGGGGTTCTGCTGGGGCTGTGGGACTGTCTTTGTTTACGCGAGTTCTCCAGCAGGGTTTGCGTCTGCATTCCTTCACCTAGGTTCCCCGGTAGTACAAACGGTTAGGGTTTAGGGTTTAGGGTTCAGGGTTTAGTTTTCAGGGTTTACGATTTAGGGGCTTATCTTAAGCCCAAAGGATCCTAAGTAGCCTAGTTTAGGGTTGAGGGTTCTGGGTTGCTGAGTATTACCCTCTTGCCCTTTTTATTTTGGCGTCTCCTTCTCAAAGCCGAATCTTAGGAAAAGGGTACCCTCATTCGGCAGGGGTGACTGGGGAAACTTTGCATATCGAGAGTTTTTGTCGTTGGCGGTCAGGGTGGCCGTGGCATGGTTGCGTGTGTTTTTGTTATGTATTTTTCTGTCAGGTGATTGAGATCTTGGTAAGTTGGTTTCGGCAAGGGTTGAGTAGAGGGGCCTTAGAAATTACTATTAAGGTTTCATTCAACAACTGCCTAAACACAAAACAATAAAGCCTAAACCCTAAACCCTGCACCCTAAACTTAAACTGCCCTGCCCTGCCCTAAACAGAGAAAGTGCATGTTGACATGAGTTTAGGCCTACCCAAACTCCCGACAGTAGGTTAAATAATGGCCCAAGACCTATGAAAGGCTCTTACTCTACATGCTTCTGGGGTCCAGGTAAACCCTAAAAGGAATATGTTTGGCTTGGCAGTCTTATACGGTGTGGGATGGGAGAGAAAGAAGGAAAGCCTACTGCAGATAGGCATCGGTTTTCACAAACACAGGTAGCCTCAACCTATGTTGTTGTGTTTTGAAGACCTCGCAGCTCATCGCCATAAGGCGACGCACTCGATGCCACCTTGTCGCAAGATACTGCCGCCTGCACGCAATCCCAAGCCAAACCCTGCGAACCCCCGAAACCCTAAACCCTGAACCTGAAGCCCTAAACCCTAAACCCTAAACCCTAAACCCTAAACCCTAAACCCTAAACCCTAAACCCTAAACCCTGAACCCTGGACCCTAAAACCTAAATCCTCGGCTTGGGAAGGAGCTCCGACAGTCAGTACAGCCGCTGTTGGCTACGCCCAGCTCGTCCAGGCGGATTTTGTCGACAGGTTTTGGGGCCTTCAGAAACCCTAAACCCGAAACCCTAAAAAACATGAACCCTAAACCCTAAACTTTAGGGAAACTTCGGGCTTCAGGGAGGTTTGGCTTGGGGAGTCTAGGCTTCGTTTAGGGTTTAGGGTAACGGTCGAACCAGCCAGACAGTTGGAACATCATTCGGTTTAGGGTTTCGGGGTTGGGATGCAGCGTTTACGGTTGGGTTTAGGGTTTACGGTTCCGGATTTACGGATGAGTCCTAGCTAGCCCAGCACCAATCATCCTTAACCCATGTTGCAACTGTTCGGTGTCCTGTGGTGTTTTGAATGCAGGCTGTTGCGGTATAGGGCTTCACACAAAGTCTCAGAACTAAGAAGCCCCAAACCCCCACATGTGGGCGTGAAAAAGGGGTGACAGTAGTGCTACTTTTCCTCATAATGTACCGAAAAGCGCTATAGTAGAAAGGTTTTGACAAAGGGACCTGAATACGTATGAAGTCCTTCATGTAAATATCCCCAGACGCTTGGTTTAGGGTTTAGGGCTTAATGTTTTAAGCCTCTGTGTTGTGATTTATGCTGAAGACCGCCACCTGCGAGCCTGCTGTTGGATTGAAGGTTTAGGGTTTAGGGTTTAGGGTTTAGGAAGTGGTCTGGCACCCATGCAGTGAGTTCCGTTTAGGGTTTAGTTGGTTTATTGCTGGCTTCAGTTCGATATTCACGATATTCCTCCTGGTTGTGTAGAGTTTACTGGGGACCCGAGCTAAGCAGAACTGCAACAGCAGTAAACCAGTGGGATGCATACCTACCAGATCCAGATCCTTCATCATACCTCACTTATGGAATGATGAGCAATCTCGATATGCCTTGCGTTGCAGCTGGATCCATCATGTGATTGAAGGAAGATTCCTCATTACCTCCACACCCCAAACCCTACACCCGAGCCCGCTTGCACCGAGCCCCCTTGCACCCTAAACCACCCTAACCCCCTACACCCTAAACCCTAAGCCCTAAACCTTAAACCACAATGAAAGGTGTCTTGAAAGATCCGGCTCGCTGTTTCATTGTGTAATAAAACCGAAACCGTCCCAGAAACCTAAGCCCTTGGCCCTCAAAACCCTAAAGAGCAAGGATAATACATTCCTAAATCCTGACGCCCTGTAAAGTAGTCTTACCCTAAAGCCTCAACCCTAAACCCTAAGCCCTCAAACCTAAAGCCTCAACCCTAAACCCTAAAGACTAAACCCTAAACCCTAAAGCCTAAGCCCTCAACCCCATAGACCCTAAACCCTAAACCCGAAACCCTAAAACCCTAAACCCCACAGCCTAAGCCCTCAACCCTATAGACCCTAAACATCCCAAACCCGTCCCCTTTCGAAGGGCCCCGAGCCGCTCCGGCTCCGTCGCTCGGAAGCATTGCTCCGAAACCTTGCGAGCTCTTTTTTTCAGGGCTAAGTCATGGGGTTTAGGATTTTAGGGTTCAGGGGTTTAGGGTTTTAGGGTTGTAGGGTTAAGTCATTGGGTTTAGGATTTTAGGGTTTAGGGTGTTAGGGTTTAGGGTTTAGGATTTTAGGGTTTAGGGTTTTAGGGGTCAGGGTTTTGGGGTTGTAGGTTTGGGGTTTAGGGCAGCGGACTTGCGCTGATGTTTTTTTTAAGATTTGGGGCTTGGGCTCTGTCGGGTTTGAGGTTTGCAGGGCATGATGTTCCTAGTTTGGTGTCTGCAGGGAAGCCCCTATAGGCCCTATAGGTCATCGTGTTTACTCGATCTGTTTTGTAAAACTACAACATTTTTGGCTTGATCCATTTTCTGGTATTTCCATGTGAGCATGCATTTGGTTTTTGGGCATGTGATCTTTTTCCTCACGGATGCTGTCGGAATGCAGTCTTCAGCGGCGGCCATTGAGTGCTCGTGTTAGTTCGATTTTTCTTTGGCAGGCGACAGCTAGGCAATAGCTATGCGACAGCTAGGCAACAGCTTGGCGACAGCTTTGCTACCTTCAATGACTTGGCCTTGATAGATAGGTTGCTTTAGCTTCTTGAGCTTTGGCAGCCCCGTTCTTTCGGGTACCATGGCCGCTTCTCCCTCGTCCGACGACGGGCGGACCGCTTCCCTGCTGCCGCAGAAACGGAGACTATGCCGCCCGAGGCACCCACGGCAGTTAGCACTTTTGCCGCGGCTTTTGGTCGCAACATCGCCCGCGAAGCTCTGGATGCAGCTGGGTCCAGCCGAGACCGATCTCGATCACCTCCCGGCACTCCGGACCCTCTGTCAGACAGGGTGACAGCGTTGCAGAGATCTCTTGCCCGACTACGGCGCGATTGCACAGATGGACGCCTACGAAGCACAGTCGAGCATAACTCGTGGTGCTTTCCATTTCCGTGGGGCTTTGTCTTAGTTGTCCTCGGTTATGTTGGTTGCGACTTTACTTCGACATACCGATGCCATCCCACCACTGCCAAAAGAAGGTCGTCCGAGTGTAGTGTGCGGAGTCCGTGATTGGATTGAATATTTTGATATTTCGATATCCTTGCTCGGTCTCCCTTTTCTGTAGGAGACTCGTTTTGCGCGACTTGCCCAAACTGTTTAGTTTTCAGAACGCCTTCCTTTCAAGCTAAGCCGGTATGCTGAGGCTTGGTTTAGGGTTTAGCTAAACCCTAAACCCTAAACCCTAAAGCCTTAAAGCCCTAAATCCCTAAAGCCCTGACCCCTAAAAACCCTAAACCCTTTTAAATTTTTTTCAGGTTTCGGGCCATGAAGCCTGGAGCGGAACTTCATGTCAATCAGGAGAGGTAGGGTAGGCAGACAGGCAGAAGCTACCTTAAAGCGGCCTTTCTTCCCGAATATAGGGGCCTTAATCATTAGAATAGGGTTTAGGGTTTAGGGTTTGGGGTATATTATACTACAATTATAATACGGAAACCCCCCAAAAAAAACTTATTCTAATTATTTAGGCCCCTACACGAAACTCTAAGGCCCTAACCATAAACCCTCAAAGCTTCAAGCTCTGGAGAGCCCAAACTACCCTCAAACCCTACCTGGATCCTGAAGAACCTACCTTTTTAGAGCGAGCTCCTTATTATGATTTCCTTATACAAGTCCATAAAAAAGTGAGGTTCTTTAGGGTCTAGGTAGACCTTGACCTTCAACCTTGACAAGCTAGGACCCTAAACCTAGACCCTAAAACTTAAACCGCGCAAAATCCTACGCCCAGTCCAGAACAAAAAGGCTTTCAGCAAGTTTACGCACAAGCAGCATGAGGAGATCCTACCCAGAGTAGGCCCTCCAGAAATAGGTGAGCTATCTTTTTGTAAGGTGCCTTGGTGACTGTAGGTACAAACCCTAAACCCGAAACCCTCAACCCTAAAGCCCTAAACCCTAAACCCTAAACCCTAAACCCTAAAACCCTGAACCCCACTGCAAGCCACTTGAGAATTGCAGCTGCAAGGAACGCGCGACCGCCCTCCCGAGCTTGGGTTCAGCTGCCGGCGAGATGGAGGCAGCTTAGGGAGGGTTTCCGATTCCCGTTTCAGGGTTTAGGCCCCTAAACCCTAACCCCTAAACCGTAAACCCCTAAACCCTAAACCCTGAATTTCTATAAACCCTGAAATCCTAAACCCTGAACCTCTATAAACCCTAAACCCCTAAACCGCCCTAAACCCTGAACCTCTATGGGCCCCTGTTAACGGCTGAGCCGTGCTGGGTTGAAGGTTTAGGGTTTAGGGTTTAGGGGGTTTAGGGTTTAGGGTTTAGGGTTTAGGGGTTTAGGGTTCAGGGTTTAGGGTTTAGGACCCCTAGGTTCCCAAGTAGTGCCCTTTTGCCCTTTTCCATTTTTGGGGAACCTTCATGCGAGGCTTTAATCCGGACTGACTTTCAACCGTCAACCCTAAGCCCTAAACCCTAAACCCTAAACCCCTAAACCCTAAACCCCTAAACCCTAAGCCCTAAGCCCTGAGCCCTGATTACCTCTGCAAGTCGGCCCTCGTTTCTTTGCCACATCCCTGACCCAACGACCCAAGCAGCCAAAGCTATGTTCCGCTGGTCCCTTGAGGAGGAAAGCTGAGGGTACGGTTCATGGTTTAGGGTTTAGAATTTAGAAGTTTGGAAGTGTCATCATACAGTTGTGACCATCGTGATGATGTCGAGGCTGATTTGTTGATGGTGGTGCAGGGCAGGCGATCAGGAGGATGAGGAGGAGAAAGAGAGCATGAGGAGTATGATGATGCCTGATGATGTTGATGAAGGTTGCGACGATGATTGCGATGATATTGTTTGGTTATGGCGATGAGGGTGCCATCATCATTGCCATCATCATTGTCATCATCATCAGCAGCACCATCAGCATCACCAGCATCATCACCAACAGCATGAGCATCCTGAGCAGCAGCTCAGCGCGACCTATTTTTTAAGGCCTGGCATCACCACCTTGATTTGTGTCATACTTGGTATATATCGACTGGTTTGCTGCTGGCGCGTGAAATGACAGTGGCATCGTCTTGACGGCTGCCTCGACGGTGACGACGGCGCACGGCAACAAAGGTCCGTTTCTTGCTCGTTCATGTTTGTGCTTGAGCTGCCACTGTTTCTATCTCTGCCTTTGCTCAGCCTACAAGCATGGCCTGCACCCTTACTGCTCTCATTGCTATACGATTTTTTGTCACTATTACTGTCATTACCATTCCCATTGATTTTGTTGCTGCTGCTGCTGCTGCTGCTGGCCCTCTACCCTTTTCGCCCACTGCCACGACATCGGCGATTATTCTCACTTTTGCTTCTTCTTCCCGGTTCTACCCACTATGCGCTAACATCTAAACTCCTAAACCCAAAACCCTAAACCCTAAACCCCTGAAGTTCTAAACCCTAAACCCAAAATTCCAAGACCCTAAACCCCCCACGTCTGTGGCTCAGGATGCCAGATGCAGTCTGAAGCTCGAGCCGAAGCCGTGATCCCTAAGCCCTACCTTAACCCCTGAAAAATCTACCTTTTTTAGGGTTTAGGGTTTAGGGTCAAGGCTTTATACAAGGAAACCATAAAACCCTAAATCCTAAAGCTCGGAACTCCCAAAAAAGGGAGGTTCTGAAGGGTCCAGCCCCAGGTCATACTCCCCAAAGGAGCTCTTAGCACATCCTGAGGCCCTGGCCCCCCCTGCGCGTCTGACGCGGCAGCTGTCCTTCGTGGCCTATACGATCGCCTCTTGGCAAGAACCCGTTTAAACCCTAAGCCCATAAACCCTAAACCCTGAACCCTTAAACGCAAAGCCCCTAAACCCTAAACCCTAAGGGGGCCTGGTTGGGCATTTCAACGGCTTGTAGTAGCGTTCTAGAGTGTTTCATAAGGGTTCTTGCGGCTCCAAGAAGGGTTCTCCAAGTGCGCCTTGAAGGTCTTAAGGTTTAGGGTTTTGGAGTTTCGAGTTTCCTAAACCCTAAACTTTAAACCCTAAACCCTAAACCCTAAACATCCCTAAACCCTAAACCCTAAACCCTAAACCGTATAAGTGTCCATGTGCCTCTATGGCATATACTTGTGTCACTTATGTCTTCGGGGAGTTCCTCTGGAGGCACTCAAGGGTCAACGTGTGTAATCGGGGCCTTAATAATTAGAATAGGGGTTTGGGGCCCATTCTACTATAATTATAATAAGGACCCCCCAAAAAAAAACAAAAAGTACAGGTAATTATTCAGGCCCCTACATTACTAGATGGTACATTGTTGCATAACAGGTTTTCAGCAGTCATGATTCAGTAAACACGAGCGCCGTAGCAAGGCTTTCAAGTCTCAGAATCACCGGCTTGTCTTGTTGGCTGGTGATGTGGAGGTCAGTAATGACTTTCTCTTAGGATCCATGCACTGACATAGTAGATACCTAGGCCTTGCAGAAGGCCGTACGTGATCCTGTATGTACCCCAGGGAAAACGCAGAAAATGTCTGATTTCCTCAGAATCTGCGCCATCGACGACATGCAACTGCTAGGCGATGGAAGTACTGTGTTCGCTTGCAGTGAGGGCTCGAGAGATCAACGCGCCCCAGATGGTTCAAGCCCCCAGCTTGCATGTGGAAGTTCATCGTACGTAGTGAGCACAGTTAGAGGTCATCATTACCTTAAACTATGGTCTTAACTTATTATAAGTGTTTACTTTTTACATGAATCATTTGTAATCAGTTATAGGCATAGCGGCATAGTTGCTAAGTCCCATCAGCCTTTAAGTAGGATGGCGATTACCCTGGAAGCTCGCCTCTTCAGTGGCAAGACAGCTTGCGTGAAAGCCCACTTGGATGAGGAGGTAGAAGCTCTAAAAGTTCGGTCGCAAGCTGCTCTCGGAGTTGGAAAAGGCCGGCTGGTGGACTCGGATGGAATCATTCTGGATGCTTTCACATCTATCAAGGACACCAGGTTGCTGGATGGTGATTCGCTGACCCTGCACATCGGTAAGGTTCAAATTCAAGCCTCTGAGGCTGCTTTTGCCGCTGATCTTGGGGATGGTTCGGTGGTGACCTGGGGGCATGCTTGTGCTCGTCAGCTGAAGAATGTGCAGCAGATCCAAGCCTCTGGCGGCGCTTTCGCTGCCATTCTTGGCGACGGATCCATCGTGACCTGGGGTGATGCTGACTTCGGTGGTAAAAGTAGTGCTGTGCAAGATCAGCTGAAGAATGTGCACCAGATCCAAACCACTTACAAAGCTTTTGCTGCCATTCTCGACGACGGATCCGTTGTGACCTGGGGCAGTGCTGACAAGGGTGGGGACAGCAGTCCTGTGCAGGATCAGCTACAGAATGTCAAACAGATCCACGGCTCTTATTCTGCTTTTGCTGCCATTCTTGGCGATGGATCCGTCGTGACCTGGGGTCAGGCCTTCTATGGTGGTGACAGTAGTGCTGTGCAAGATCAGCTGAAGAATGTGCAGCAGATCCAAGCCACTACGTGCGCTTTTGCTGCCATTCTTGTCGATGGATCGGTTGTGTCTTGGGGTGATGCTGTCTCTGGTGGTGACAGTAGTGCTGTGCAAGATCAGCTGAAGAATGTGCAGCAGATCCAAGCCACTCCGTACGCTTTTGCCGCCATTCTTGGTGACGGATCGGTCGTGACCTGGGGTGATGCTGGCTGCGGTGGTGACAGTAGTGCTGTGCAGGAACAGCTGAAAAACGTGCAGCAGATCCACGCCACTACGTGCGCTTTTGTTGCCATTCTTGGCGATGGATCCGTGGTGACCTGGGGTCATGCTTTCTATGGTGGTGACAGTAGTGCTGTGCAAGATCAGCTGAAGAATGTGCAGCAGATCCAAGCCACCACGTGCGCTTTTGCTGCCATTCTTGCCGATGGATCGGTTGTGTCTTGGGGTGATGCTGTCTCTGGTGGTGACAGTAGTGCTGTGCAAGATCTTCTGAAGAATGTGCAGCAGATCCAAGCCACTACGTGTGCTTTTGCTGCCAGTCTTGCCGCTGGATCTGTCGTGACCTGGGGCGATGCTGGCTGCGGTGGTGACAGTAGTGCTGTGCAGGAACAGCTGAAAAACGTGCAGCAGATCCAAGCCTCTACGTGCGCTTTTGCTGCCATTCTTGGCGATGGATCCATCGTGACCTGGGGTCATAGTTGCTTTGGTGGTGACAGTAGTGCTGTGCAGCATCAGCTGACGAATGTGTAGCAGATTCAATCCTCCAGGGACGCTGTTGCTTCCTTCCTCGGTGGTGGAGCGACCGTGACGTCGGGCCATACTGGCTATGGTGGTGCCCGTCGTGATGTGCAGAGCTGAAGAATGTGCCCGCAGATTCGGCAGTTTTCAGAACTGCGGGCGGTTCTAGCCATAGGAGCAGATGTTGTGTGTGTGTGTGTAAGTGTGTGGGTGTACGGGGGATATGTGGGGTGGGGACCCTACACCCCAAACTCTAAACCCTAAACCCTAAACCCTGGGTAGAGCACTTGTGGGGTTAAAGGTGTGTAGAGTTCCAGGTCCATCGGCCTCTGCAGCGTATCCGCCATAAACAACGAGCTTCTTGCGAGTGCTGGTAGCATGTAATTACAACGGCTGCAGGAATTTGTTGTTTGGGATTTTGCTTTGTGGCTTCGGGTGTGGAGTACCTAGGCGTCTCTTCTTTCGGAGGTGGAAACACATCCGCAAGCGCACACACACACACAAACACTCTGGTGTTGCCGCGAGTTGTCTTTGCCCGAAAGCCTGACATGTGCAGTAGAGTTTACCTGAGGATTCTCGGTGTGCGTAGGTTCTGCAGTTGAAGGTGTAGGGTTGGTGTCACTAGGTTTACCGTCCCTGAGCTGTTGCTGAGGGTTTTCGAACTCAGTGTCGTGTTAAGGTTTTCTGTAGCTCGATGCTCTACCCATAGGCCCCATAGTAGTTCCTTTTTGTGGCTTCTATTTAGGCTCCTATTAGGTAATCCCAAAAAGGAACTACTATGGGGCCTATGGGTAGTAGGCATGTCCAAAACTGAGGCCCTTGCCAAGCACGGAACTCACGACGCTGCTCGGTGGAGCATCGCACCTTAGCATGTTGCACTTAAGACCGGCAGATATATCGCGGGGGATTGCTGCGTGTGGGTGTGTGTGAGAAGAGAGCGACAGATATCTAGATGTAAAACTGTATGTATGTATGTATGTATGTATGTATGTATGTATGTGTGTATGTATGTATGTATGTATGTATGTATGTATGTATGTCTGCATGTATGTACATAAGAACAAAAGTAAGTACGCATCAATCTATGCATGCATGCTCGCATGTATGGGATACGCATGCATGCATGGCTGTCTGGCTGGCTGGCATTGCAGGCATGGCATGTTTCAGGCAAGGATGGAGGGAGGTATGGGTGAAGGAATGGACGCATGGGTTTGTGCGTATGCATGCAACCAATGTGTGTCTACGGGCAAACTCACGTGGTGATATGTGCATCAAAAAGGATGCAAATAAACACCAACATCAAGGCAAGAACGGTGGGCGAGCCTTTCACCCTTAGAACCGCGTGTTGCGACTCATTTTCGGAAATCATAACAAAATCGCTTCCCCCCAGTCAACCACGGGATGTTTGAGCAGGCTGCAAAGTCGACTCCGCATGTTCAATGCTCACAAGTCTTTACACTTGCTCTTTCCCCCATGTAACCGCGCCCGACACACAACATGGTCTGCACACACCGTTCCTGAAATTTCATTGGAAACATGCACCCCAAAACCTACTCGGCGCCGCTCAGGCTGACGGAGACCGTTTTGGGAATAGAACAGCTATGAGAAGAATTGCTACGAATCACCCCGTGCTTTCCTGCTGGATGCCTTATCCTGCATGGAGTTCCGAGAATGATTGTCGCACAGGAGGATGACGAGAAGATGATGATGAAGCTGACGACAGTGCGTGTGTGTGTGTCTGTATGTATGTATGTATGTATGTATGTATGTATGTATGTATGTATGTATGTATGTATGTATGTGCGTGTGCTTGTGTGTGTGTGTCCTGGCTGTTTACGGCGTGGTTTACGTATGTTTAGGGTGTGGGATGTATATGGTGCTCCCATGTTCAGGGGCTTTGGCTAGGGGAGTAGTCTGCCCCTTAGACCGCGGAATGTTACGACTCATGGTTTTCATTCCCCCGCGCAACTGCAGTGATTTACTGACACGCGTTACGACTTCGGTAGTGCCCTGTGCTTGCCACCGGGACATCTCACACCAATCACACCCGCTCCTTCCAAAGCAAGATGTCTTTATCAATACTAGCTGGAGCATCGGCATCTGGTAGAGACTCCGTGTGTCAGTCAGTGTGTGTGTGTGTGTGTGTGTTGTGTGTGTGTGTGTGTTGTGTGTGTGTTGTGCGTGTGCGTGTGCGTGCGCGTGCGCGTGTGCGTGTGCGTGTGCGTGTGCGTGTGCGTGTGCGT
>CAJNDV010035673.1:309-17666 GCA_905221635.1 Symbiodinium sp. CCMP2456
AGAACTCGGAGCTAACCGCTCGAAAGAAATTCGACATGTTGAGACAAGGAGCAAACCACTCGAAACACTCTGGAATTTGCGAATACCTAGCAAACCCTATAGTTTGAGAACAGGGAGCAAACCGTTCGAAAGAGACTAGAGGCTGTAAGAACAAGGAGCAAACCGCTCGACAGGCGCTTAGAAAGTTCGAAAACAAGAAGCAAACCACTCGAAAGAGACTAGAGAATTCTAAAAGAGACTAGAGAGTTTGAAAACAAGGGGCAAACCGCCCGAAGGGAACTAAAGACTTTCAGAAGGAGCAAACCGCTCGAGAGAGACTAGAGAGTTTCGGTTTAGAGAGAAAAAAAGAAAACAAGGAGCAAACCGCTCGGAAGGAGCCAGAGAAGTTCAGAAGAAGGACAAACCGCTCGAAAGAGACTGGAGAAGTTGAAAACAAACAGCAAGCCGCTCGAAATGAACTAGAGAATTTCAGAACAAAGACTAGAGAACTTCGACAGGGACTAGCGTGATTGAAAACACGCACTTAGGAGCAAACTGCTCGAAAGGAACTAGAGAATTTCAGAACAAGGAACAAACCGCTCGAAAGAGACTAGAGAATTGCAGAAGAAACTAGGGAGTTTGAAATTAAGGAACAAACCGCTCGAAAGCTACTAGAGAACTTTGAGAGGAAGGGGCAAACCGCTCGAAAGAGACTATGGAACTTCGAAAAAGACAACAGAGTTTGAAAACAAGGAGCAAACCGATCGAAAGGAACTAGAAAAATTCAACTGAAGGAGCAAGCCGCTCCAAAACGACTAGAGAATGCCAAAAGAGACTAAAGACATTAAAAACAAGGAGAAAACTGCTCGAAACTAACTAGAGAGTGTCAGAAGAAGGAGCAAGCCGCTCGAAAGAAACTAAAGAATTTCGAAAGAGTCTAGAGAATTGGAAGACAAGGAGCAAACCGCACGAAAGGAACTAGAGAGTTTCAGAACAAGGAGCACACCGCTCGAAAGAGACAAAAGAATTTCGAAAGAGAATTTCAAAACACACAGAAAACCGCTCGACAGGAACTAGAGAATTTCAGGACAAGGAGCAAACAGCTCGAAAGAGACTGAAGAATTCCGACAGAGACTAGAAAAGTTGAAAACAAGGAGCAAACCGCTCGAAAGGAACCAGAGAATTTCAGAAGAAGGAGCAAACCTTTCGAAATGACTTAGAGAATGTTGAAAGAGACTTGAGAAATTGAAAGCATGGGGCAAACCGCTCGAACGGAGAATAGAGAACTTCAGAAGAAGGACGCCGCTGGAAAGAGACTAGTGAATTTCGAAAGAGACTAGGGATTTTGAACAAAAGAAACAGCAAACCGCTCGAAAGAAACCAGAGAATTGCAGAAGAAGGAGCAAACCGTTCGAAAGAGACTAGAGCACTTCGAAAGAGACTAGGGACTTTGAAAAAAAACAGCAAACCGCTCGAAAAAAAACAACTAGAGAATTTCAGAACTAGCTGCAAACCGTTCGAAAGAGACTAGAGAAGTTTGAAAGAGACTACAGAATTTCAGAACAAGGAGCAAACCGCTCGACAGGAACTGAAGAAATTCAGAACACGGAACAATCCGCTCGACAGAGACTCGAGAATTTCGGTCGAGACTTGTGTAGAAATTTGTAAACAAGGAGCAAACGGCTCGAAAGGAGATAGAATATTTCAGAAGACGCAGCTAACCGCTTGAAAGAGACTAGACAAATTTCAAAAGAGACTAGAGAATTTGGAGACAAGGAGCAAACCGCTGGAAAGGAACTAGAAAATTTCAGAACCAGGAGCACACTGCCCGCAGGAGACTAGAGAATTTCGAAAGCGACGATAAAACTTGAAAACAAGGAGCAAAGCGCTCGGAAGGAACTAGAGAATTTCAGAACAAGGAGCAAACCGTTCGAAAAGAACTAGAGAATTGCTCGAAAGAGACGAGACAAAGTTTAAAACCCAGGAGCAAAACGATGGACAGGAACTCCAGAATTTCAGAAGAAGGAGCAAACCGGTCGAAAGAGAACAGAGAATATCGACAGAGACTAAAGAATTTGCAGACACGGAGCAAGCCGCTCAAAAGGAACTAGAGAATTTCAGGAAAAGGAAAAAGCCGCTCGAAACAGACCAGAGAAATTCGACAATTACTAGACAGTTTGAAGAAACACAGCAAACCGCTCAAAAGAAAGTAGAGAATTGCAGAAGAAGGAGCAAGCCGCTCGAAAGAGACTATGGAATTTCGAGAGACACTCGAGGAATTAAAAAAAATAGCAAACCGCTTCGAACAGAACTAGAGAATTTCAGGACTAGGAGCAAACTGCTCGAAAGAGACTAGAGTATGTCGTAGGAGACTCGAGAATTTGGAAACAAGGAGCAAACCGCTCGAAAGGAACTAGAGAATTTCAGAACCAGGAGCAAACCGCTCGAAGCAGGACTAGAGAGTTTGACTACACGGGACGAGGGCAAGCCGCTCGGAGGAGAATAAATAATTTCAGAACAAGGAGCAAGGAGCGAACGAAAGAGAGTATAGAATTGCTCGAAACAGGCTAGAGAGATTGAAAGCAAGGAGCAAACTGCTCGAAAAGAACAAGAGAATTTCAGAAGAATGTGCAAACCGATTGAAAAAGACAACAGAATTCGGAAAGAGACTAGACATGTTGAAAACAAACGGCAAGAAGCTCTAAACAGACTAAAACATTTCAGAAGAAGGTGCAAACTGCTCGAAAAAGACTTCAGAATTTCCAGAGAGACTAAAGAGATTGAAAACAAGGAGCAACTCGCTCGAAAAAAACTAGAGAATTCAGAACGAGGAGCAAACCGCGCGAAAGAGACTAGATAATATCGAAAAAGACTTGAGAAATTGAAAACAAGGAGCAAGCTGCTCGAAAGGAACTAGTGAGTTTCAGAACAAGGAGCAAACGGCTCGAAAGAGGCTAGAGAAGTTCGAAAGAGACTAATGAGTTTGAAACCAAAGAACCAACCGCTTCAAAGAGAAGTAGAAATTTCGAAAACATTGAGAAAAACGACCCCAAAAAACAAGATTTTAAAAGCACGGGGAAGGCCACTCGAAGGGAACTAGAGAATCTCAGAAGAAGGAGCAATCCGCTCAAAAGAGACTAGAGAATTTTCGAAAGAGACTAGAGAATTTGTAAACAAGGAGCAAGCCGCTCAACAGCAGCTAGAAACTTTCAGAACAAGGAGCAAACCGCTCGAAAAGAACTAGAACTTCAGAACAAAGAGCAAACCGTTCAAAAGGAACTAGAGAATTTCAGAAGAAGGAACAAACCGCTCGAAAGAGACTAGAGAATTTCGAAAAAGACTTGGCTAGGGAATTTGAAAAGAAGGAGCAAACCGCTCGAAGGGAACTAGAGAATCTCAGAAGAAGGAGCACACCGCTCGAAAAAAACGCAATAATTTCGAAAAGAGTCTAGAGAACTAAGACAAAGAGCACACCGCTCGAAAGGAAATAGAGAGTTTCAGAACAAGGAGCAAACTGCTCGAGTGGAACTAAGGAACTTGAGAACAAGGAGCAAACCGCTCGAAAGAGACTAGGGAATTTCCAAAGACACAACAACTTTGAGAAGGAGCAAACTGCGTGACAGGAACTAGAGAATGGCAGAACAAAGAGCAAACCGCTCGAAAGAAACTAAAGAATTGCGTAAAAAAGAAAATTGAAAACAAACCGCAAGCCGCTCGAAACGAACTAGAGGATTTGCGAAGAGGGAACATACCGCTCGAAAAAAACTAGGGAATTTCGAAAGCGACCAGAGAATTTGAAAACAAGGGGCAAATCGCTCGAAGGGAACTAGAGAATTTCAGTAGAGGGAGCAAACCGCTCGACAGAGGCTAGAGAATTTCGAAAGGGACTAGGGAATTTGAGAAAAAAAAAGAGCAAACCGCTCGAAATTTCAGAGCAAACGCTCGAAACAGACTACAGAGCTTGAAAACAAAGAGCACGCCGCTCGAAACAGACAAAAAAATATCAGAAGAAGGAGCAAACTGCTCGAAAGGGACTAGAGAATTTCGACAGACACTAAAGAATGAAAACAAGGAGCAAACCGCTCGAAAGGAACTAGAGATTTTCAGAAGAAGGAGCAACTTGAACCTAAGAGACCAGAGAATTTCGAAAGACGCTGGAGAACTTGAAAACAAGGAGCAAACCACCCAAAAGAAACTAGAGAATTTACGAAGAAGGAAAAACCGCTCCAACGAGACTAGAGAATTTCCAAAGACACTAGAAAACTTGAAAACAAAGAGCACACCGCTCGAAGGGAACTAGAGACTTTCAGAAGAAGAAACAAACCGCTCGGAAGAGACTAGAGAATCTCGACAGAGACTAGAGAATTTCAGAAGAAGGGACAATCCGTCGAAAGAGACTAGAGAAGTTCGACGGAGACTTGACTAGAGAATTTGAGAAGAAACAGCAAACCGCTCGAAAGAACTAGAGACTTTCAGAACAACGAGTTTGCTCGAAAGAGACTGAAGAATTTCGAATGAGACTAGACAACTTGGAGCAAACCGCTCGAAAAGAACTACAGAATTTCAGAAGAAGGAGCAAACCGCTCGAAAAAGACTAGAGAAGTTCGAAACAGACTAGTGACTAGGGATTTTTTGGTCATGGAAACGTGGCAGGGTAGAAGAAAACCCCTGCGCTGGGAAGAAGGCTTTGTTTGGATCCTGCCCACGATGGTGGAGATGCAAATAAACCCCTGGACGGCGCGGAGGCCTTTCTTCGGACTCTGTCCAAAAAAAAACAGCCCGACATGCAGCAGCATATCGGAACTGACGCGCAGGACCCTCCCTGCGCCTGCAAGGCCGTAGGCGCCGACACGGTGCCCGGTGTGGCGGCGGCTGCGACGAAGTGGCGCCCGGACTTGGCTCCGTGCGCCCGCCTGCGCACTTTGGAGCGAATGGCCTCGGCACCCGGACTTCGGCTCCCGAACTTCGGACTTCAGACTGCAGGCTTGGAGCTTCTACAGTAGCGAGACACCGTGTCCAGACAACAAGCAAGAGCCTACGGGGCTTCGGGTTTAAGGGCTTAGAGATCTTGGGGTAGGGCTTCAGGGCCCGGTTGCTTCAAGCTCTGAAGCTGCAGACTGTGAGCAAAAGAAGTGACTGTCTCAAGCCCTTGATCATGCTTATTAATCGTCCGCATTCTCTGCATTCCTCGTCGAGGAGCTGTTAAATCTTCCCGCTTCGAAACCTCAAGCTGCCCACAATCCTTGTAGGGGAACGCCGGGGTCCGAACCAAGGCTGCCGCCACCGTCGTTGCCCCAGCCGCAAGCCCCTGGAAAGAGCGAGTCTGAAATTACACCGTTGCTCCTTTGAAGACTGGGACTGGGGGAGCCAGTATCTATATCTATACCTACATCTATATCTGCACCTATATCTTTCTCTATCTGTCCACACACACACATATATATATATATGTATACATATAGATATTTATGTAGGAGCAACAACTCGTGATTCTGGCTTCGGTCCTCGGGAGCAGCTAGAGGAGCGGCAGCGCCGTCCTGGGCAGGAAGGCTTCGACAGATGCCTGGAAGGCTTCTTTTCGACCATGTCTGGTTCCAACAGTACCTTAAGAACCCAAAACCTACCTTTTTTGTACCTATAAATCCATATTAGGGCTTATAATAAGAACCTACAAAAAAGTGGGTTTTGGGCTCTTAAGGTAGTCCTACATTCTCTTGAATCCAACAAAAAGCTGGAGTCACTGCGTGTGGAGGTGATGACTATATCCACTGCAGATGTCATGTCGTTGCTCCGCGTCGCAGCCAATTGCTAGCTTCCGCTACGTGGTCAGTGCCGAAAGCAAGAGCCCCAAATCCCAAGTATCAAAAAGTTCCGAAGCGGACATCCAGATCTGAGTCAGTCCCATATTGGGACCCTCTAGGTTTGCGTGCCTGACCCCTGACGGCGGCCGGCGGCGTCGTCTGCCCGGGTCCTGCAGACATGCTCAGAAAACCAAGCAGGGTCCGAGTTAGATGGGTAGGTGAACAGGTCACACGGCAAGGCCTACCTCAAGATAAGCATGAGGGAGATGCTAGCATCGGTGGTGTTGCAGCTTACCCAACAAAACACGAGCAGTGGCTGGAGAGCACCTGACTACGGTGGCCGGCATTGCCACTCGGAGAAGCACCGTGCGTATCGGAAGACCCCCCCCAGAGTTCCTCTTCCAAGGGGACGGCTGAGACGCGCTTCGAGGCTTTGGGCGGTTGGGAGCCTCGGTCTCCAGGAAACTGAGCGCTCTATTTTTGCTTCCGATGTCTGACGGGTGGCATCATACAGACTGCTCCAGCCATGTCTTCGGCTCACGGCCCTGAACCCTTTTTTGTGCGGAGAAGTCAATGGGGGCACCTGGCACATGGCATGCTCTCTGCCAAGTTTCCGGCTGGATCTCCATGGCTGCAGGGAGGGTACAAAGGTGCGATGCCACACAAGCTCGA
Source organism: Symbiodinium sp. CCMP2456 (assembly GCA_905221635.1). NCBI lineage: Eukaryota > Dinophyceae > Suessiales > Symbiodiniaceae > Symbiodinium > Symbiodinium sp. CCMP2456. Next base: position 6,762 of record CAJNDV010035673.1, read on the forward strand.
AGCCAAAAGCTTAGAAGCATGGCTAAGGATTTAAGTGGGCAAAGCCGCACACCAGTCTCTTCAGCTCTGCAATCTACAATCGAGCAGCTTCTGTCTACGTTTGACAGCTTTTTCTTCAGAAGAGCGTGCACGAAGCTCGGCCGCGCTCGTAGCGGGCAACATGGGTATGGAGAAACTCCCCCATCCGATCCTGAGGTCCATCAACTTCGGGCACCTGCCACCCCCTGCTCTTCGTCTGTACATCCAAGCCCACGCGCTCTGAAAGCGCACCCAAGGTCAAGCGGGAATCCTGGCCGAAGTGCAGGCGGGCGCGAGTGAAGCGCCCATGCACGGTTCCATTTCCATCATCTGCCCCCTGTCCTTTCCCTTGTGCTTTGCCTTCGTCGAAAGCTCGCTTGCCGCGACCACAGGCCTTGAAGTAGACCACGCCCGGAGCCTTGCTGGGACGAAGCAGGGATTGCTTAGGTTCTTCAATGCTGGCGGCGTCCAGCTGGACATCCGTGCGACAGATGTCAAGGAAGAAGAAGAACAGCACTGACTTTGTTGGCTCCGCGCTGTGCTGCTGTGCAACCTTGGGCAAGTGCGAGAGCTGTAGGCTGTTGAGCAGAAGGTGGGACGACAGCCTCGCCTTCTCGGCATCGACAGGTGCAAAGTACGACAGGCCGTGGTGCTCAATCCCATGACCGGACAGGTAGATAGGAACCAGGGCATGTTCCTTCTCCGACAGATGCTGTAACAGTTGCTTGAGAAGAGAGTTCATGTCATTCAGGGTTGCATTTCTCATATACCCAGCATCTGCGAGAAGGGCACGCACCGCTTCCCCATCGTTGCATGCAGCTGGTAGCTCATGACAGCCGACATAGTGCGAGTTTGTCACAACCAGAGCCGGTGGCTTCGCACTCCTTCGCTTGACGCGGAATGCTGCAGTTGGCAGGCATGCTGCACAAGCGAGTGCCGAAGTGACAGTGCTAATTAATGATGCCCAAGATGGACCTAAACTTTGTGCTGTGACGAAGTGCATCAGCCCTCTGCCTGTACTGCTTGGCCCTGGACATGGCCTGGTTGGCTCTGTGCACGAAGATGTCAGCATGCAAATCGAGCAGCTGTCTTTTCAAGAATTTTGGCAAGGTTTCGTTGCGATGTTCCAATCGCTCGAAGTCCTTCTGTAAGAGCTGCTCCACTTGTTTATGCTTGGTTTGGTCAATTCGGTCCAACATACACCTTGCACGCTCGATACGGCACTGCACCGTGTCGAGATGCTCTGCTCCGTTTATTTGCTCAAAAAGCTTTTGGGCAATGCCTAGATCTCCGCAGGGATCCGCTGCCAATGCGTCAGGGTGGCGGGAGAACTTTCCCGTGCACAACAGGGCTTTCGCTGTAGCGGTTGTGTCATCCGCTACATCCCGCAGAATTTTCAATGCTCGCTGGCAGTGTGGCAAGCCCTTGTCTGGGCCATGTACTTCCGCGGCCGCAAGCCCCAAACTGACAAGCGAGCGTGCTCTTCGGCGGTGGTTTGGGCCAAAAACATGCTCGAATAAGAGTGAGGCCTCGTGTGCACTGCGCTTTGCCTCATGGAACTGACCAAGAGCCAAAAACAGGGCTGCCAGCCTCTCTGATGTGTAGGCGATGCTGAGCTCCATGGAGCTATCTACCACCTTCGCCAGATGATGTGCACGAAGGATCCTGCGACATGCACGCGTATGGTCCCGCGCCAAATCCAGCTCTTCTCGGTACTGATACCATCTTCCCAAGGAGCAGTGCACATGTGCTCGTGGCTCAGGCTCTAGCTGACCGATGTGGTCTTCCAGTTCGTCCACCAGTCGCTGCTGTCGCGATTCATCCACATGGTCTCCAGCAGCCAATCTCAAGCTATTCGCTAAAACATACACGTAAACAGCCAGGGTGTCATCATGCACCGAATCATCTCTGATGCGCGTTATGGTACCGACTGCCAACTCGTCAAACCTTCGGCTGGCTTTCCTGTCAGAGTCAGATGTCACCAAAGCTAACAAAGCGGAGCACACCCCGTACTGCAAGCTATCTCTTGGCCATCGCTCAATCTCGTTCTGCATCCACCGCCGTCCCAACCTTGCATCAGCTAGATTGTAGTAAGCATATCCACCAACTGCCACCCTTGCTTGGCAGGTTAGGTTGGCCAGCTTATCCGAATGTCCTGCTTTCGCAGTCAAGCGCTCCAAGTGCCAGCTGTTCAGCAGGAATTTGGCATGCTCGAACACCACCTTCGAAACTCGATAAAATGATGCCGGGTACCACCATTCCTTTCCAACTGGCTGCATGAGCCCCTCTAAAACTGTTTGCAGCATGCTGGCATTGCCGCTTTTCACCAACTCTGCCCGAATGCCATGCTGAGATAGCCAGTGAAGGCGGCAGGAAGATCCCCTTGAGTCCATGCGCACTATAGAGAGTGAGTTCAGTGGAGTTACGGCTTCCTGGTACTTGCCGTTCTCAAACCCTGTTAGGTCTGCAAGGAGCCGCTTGGACACGCCGTTCGGGCTCAGTGTCGACATGAACTGCACTAAGCTGATCGAGGCAGCATGACCTTCATTCTCGAGAAATTCTCTCTGCGTCTGCCAAAGCACCTTCCCAATGATGCGATACCTGAGCTCCATCATGAAGGGAGCTCTTGCCACCGTACTGATCTGGAGCCTTGGAAACTGTTGCGCGAAAGACTCGAAACCGACGTTGCTTGCAGATACAATACTTGCTGCCTGCACCAGGGCCACTGGTAATCCAGCCAGGGCTGAGGCCAGCTGACGTGCTCCAGAGTCGTCTTCCCGGTGGGCGAGCTTCTGTAACAGCTCTGATGCGTCTCGCTTCTCCAAAGGCCCTAGAGACATGCTCTTGACCGCAGGAGCCCCGCATCGCTGGACAGCCGTGGCAACGATGGTCCCCCGATGGCTGCTTGGCAGGAGGTCGGTGAAGTCGGCGAAGGACTGGACATTGTCCAAGACGAGAATCCAGACCTTTGCGTTCGCCAACCACTCCAAGGCCAGCTTGTCTCCGTCATGTATCAAAGGATCTGACAGCTCCATTTCCGCCGCGAAATTTATCAGCCCTTGCTTCACGGCCATGCGCGAGTCAGCGGTAATGAGCCACTTCACATCGGCTGTGGCTTCCTGCACAGCTTCGACTGCAAGTCGGGTCTTGCCAATGCCACGCTTCCCCAGAATGCACACTCCAGAAACCTGCGTGTCACTGATGTCCTTCTTAAGCTGGTTTTTCTCTCTAGTGCGACCAAGGAAGTCTTCATGGAATGCCACTCCTAACCCGATGTTGTTGACCACTCTTGGCCGTGGATGCCGTCGAAATCCGAAATGATCATGCTGCAAATCAATAAACTCACAGGGCCACCTGAGGTACTGCGGATCTGGCACCAGCTGGAAGACCAAAAGCAGGATCACTGTACGGCCTTGCGCACGACTCCTGCGCATCGCCGCAGGTCATCTGGCGGGTAAGCTCCACGGGCGGCTGCCCAAGTGTTTGGGCCAGCGTCTGCTGTGTGATTGAGAGTGAGGGCGAGAGTGTCTGTCAGTACGTGTGTGTGTGTGCGCATATGCGTGCGTGCCGTCCTGTGCTCGTATGTGCATGCAACCATGCCGACACATGCGAAGCGCCGTTTTGCCAACATGCGGTTTCATCACAACCTGCAACACCTAACCTTCGAATCTGAAGCAACTTTTCGAGCTTGAACGCGGTAGCCCGTCCTGCGCGTGAACCATACTTCGAGGCTCTCTGGACATGTGCTTGATGTGTCAACACTGCGTTCCCTCGGCCACCAAGCTGGCATCCGGCATCTGTTTACCTTCAGTTCCCAAAATGAAGTGCAGTTCGCAACACGTAATGTCTGTAATTAATGTGCTTCTGAATCACCTCATCTATAGTCGTTTCGGCGGACACTGCTACGTTTGAATGGCAAAAAAGGATGCTTGACTACCCTGAACTTCGCACCCCCTTTTTCTGCCGGCAACTCCCGGCCACACCGAGGGTGCAAAGAGCCTGCCATGACGTCTGGTGGGGTGTCGGCTTCGCGATAAACAAAGAAAAAGATGCTTCAAGCTGCAGCCCGAGCTCAGGACTTGGGAGATAGAGCTGGGGGCTGGGCTGATTCTGCGCATGGAGGCATGCTCTCACAGAATCTGCATGTGGTGCCTGACCACCCCAGCAAAACGCTCTCTTCCTCACCAAAGAACCCCTAGCTCGACACGTCGCCTGACCCAAGTGGGTTGTTGTCAAAATTAGGGTCCCTTTTTTGGGGTACATTAAATATTAGGTGCCGTATTATATTGGGGACCCAAAAAGGGACCATAATTTTGACAACTACCCAAGTAGGTTCGTAAACACTCAGGCAAGTTCCAAGACGTTTTAGCCCCTCAACGGGGTGCCCCGACGTCTTCACAGGCCTCCCCATGCCGGGTTCCATAGGCGGGCCTCGGCCCCTCCAGCAGCAAGGATGACAAGGGTAGTGGTAAGTTTAATGGCAATAACTTATAATGATGATAGTGATAATAGCAGCACTCGGCAATCATGCAAACAGCGAATACACATGTGATCAATGAAACTTACAATTCTAGTAACAACAACCCTGCTTTCTCGTGGCTGAGGGAGGGATGACGTGAGGAGAGCTGCCGCGAGCCGTGAACCTCATGAAGATGTTCATGACACTGTCGGAAGACTCTTCGGTTTTGTGTGTCCGGTTTAAGGGCGTAGGGAGCAGATTTCTGGAGGGGACGTCTTTTGGGACTCCAGGTCCTACTTGGAAAGAACATGCCGATTCATGCCTTTGTTCATCCCCTTGGCCACCTTGGCCCTGCCCTCTCCCTAGACTCTAGACATAACAAGAACGCTCGTAGTAAGAGCAATAACACTTGTGATATGCATCATCGCACGAACCACTCGTAGTGATAGTAGCAGTGCTTCTGGAGCAAAGCGAGTCTCATGAGTCTGGTGGGGGAGGGGGGGGGGCGGTTGCGCTCATGTCGTGTGCAATGAGCTTAGGCTTGGGGTTCGAAGGCATTGGGGTTTCGAAGCTGTCTCGCAAGGCCCAGTCGTGGGGCCGGGTCAGGTAGGTGCACGGGGTTTCAAGGCCGACAGAAGATCCTGGAGACACCTCTGTAAACCCTCTGAAAAACTGGAATTCGCTGCCAAACATTCCCGGCTTCTTCTTCTGGCCGTGTGTCACTACGACGTCAAGTACGGTTCGGAGTGCCTTGCAGAGGAAATCTCTGGGGATGGCTCACAATGGATCCACATTTCTCCATCAGACGCGCGAAAGATCTGAAACAAGTCTGGCAACCGGCGACCGAGCTCCCTGGCACCCCCTGCAGCGGTGTGTGCACTGTGGAGATACCAAGGAACCCGTGCCTGCTCAGCGCTGCCTCTGACTAAACAGAGGTCTAGCTGCCAGCATGGCACTTCAAAGCGACCCTGAACCATTAACTTTTGGGCTCACCAAGTGGTTCTAGCGCTTTTTCCGGTGCAGGGACGTGCAAAACTCTAGGGCTCTGAGCTATCAACGGGCTGAAGACTCGCGGATGCGTCGACCAGTGTGCCATGCGGCGGCCCATGCCCAACATCTTAATTACGCTCCCTGCGCCTTTTTATGCACGGGAAGCTGCGCGAAGAAGCCGGAGCATCACAAGCCCAAGACGACACAGAAACATTTACACTCAAGAATTCTGTTCCCGAATAGACACTCCGTGGCCGCTTCGTGCCTGTTGCTTATTGGGATGAGCAAAGTTCTTCTTGAAACTGAGAACTCATTCGGTGACCTTCCACACATGCACCTTGCGGCCGCCAACGCAAACATCCTTTTCCTTGGCGGTGCGAGGGCCGAGAGGGTTCCTAGGGGACTTTGGCTTTCGAAGACTACCACTGCCACCCGCTTCCAAGAGAGGTTCTGGCCTGGCAGAGACTTGGCCAGTAACATTGAGATTAACATTGAGATTGCTGTAGTGATGGACTATGATGGACTGCTATCATAGAATCTCATAGGGCTCAATAAACTCCATTTCGCGCTACTGAGACCCACATAAAACCCTATAGCTCCTGCTAAACACCCCACACAACCTTTACATGACCCTCAGACAGCTCGAAAACACCGATGTCTCCCCTGAATTCTAAAGCCCTTAGACCCTAAGGCCCTAGTGTAGGGGCCTTGATATTTAGAATAGGGTTTTGGGGTATATTATACTATAATCATAATAAGGAACCCCAGAATAGTATAGGTATATCATTATTAAGGCCCCTATATTACTCTTCCTTGATCGCCGACAAGAGGCCTTGTCGTCGCTGAGCATCGAGGCCCAGGCACTCTTTGCTGTGGCGCCCAGGTCCATGTCGGGCTTGTCCTCCTCTGAGTTTAGGGTTTAGGGTTCAGGGCTTAGGGCCTCTGAGTTCAGGGCTTGGGGCCGTGGGGCCTTTGGCGCTTTAGGATTTCTTCCTTGGGGTGTTCTCCAAAGCATGTCCTCCTATCCTTTTGTTCCCTCCTAGGGCTACATGAACCTGCCTTTCGAGGGGTTCAGGGTCTGGAGTTCATATATTTGCCAACGCTCATTTCAAGACGCTGTCCTCTCCTAAAAGCTTGTCTGGATTTCTTGCGGGCGTCTAGGCCCCTCGTTCTGGGTTTGGTTTAGTGGACGTTTGGGGCTTGCAGTTTCTGACACTCGGATAAGGACTTCTGCCGCGAAGACAACTGCGTAAGCCCTTCGACATTCTTGCTCATGGCTCCAACACATCGGGGATTTCATCCAATCTGGAAAAGTGAACACTGCAGGGCCAGCTCTGAACAACATGTCAAGGTTTGAATTTCAGAGGAGATCAGGTTTCTGCTGTGATTTTTGGGGCTCCAGGTTTGGGTTCCGGGTTTATGATGTTCTCCAAGGTTAATGCTTTCGGATCCTGCATCCTGCACGTTTTTGAAAAAAAGGCCACGACTTCGGAATCGAAAGCCCCTCAAATAACCCTATCATGACCCGTATAGTAACCCTACAGTAACCCCATAGCTGAATACCTCAAGTCCAACAAACCCCGAACGCCGCGACCTCTATTGGATGAATTGGGGGTGTGTGGAAACCGGGGATGCGTCGTAGCTTCGAGGATCCCAAGTTTCGAGGGTCTCTGTTGGGATCTCCTAGTCGGTGATTTTGACAAAGCAAGTCTTAAAAGTCCACCATAAGGGGTAAGGGCGCAGTGTAATTTTGTAAGCAATTATGGCCAAATTCACTGCACCCGACACCCTGCATAGATGGACAACCCTCCCCGAACGTCCCTAGACTCTAAATCCTGAGCGTTACAGGGAATTGGTGCTTCGTCTTCTACTGCCCTGCCGGAGCTGCCTCCTTGAACGTCTTCTTATCCTTCTGGTCGTCGCCCGTCAAAGCGCCGGAGAGGGCTCCCATGAGGTTGCCCGCATGGTGGGAGAGTCCATCCATCACATGCTGGCCCATTTCCTTCGCAGACTTCTTCTCGCACTTCACCTGTCTTGCAAGCGGCCCCATACTCCAAATAAGCTTTAGTCATCACTCCTTGCAACACAAGGAAGAACTGCACGGTAGATGCTAGCAACAATTCCTCTAACCAGCACCCGCCCAAAAAAGACCTGAACCAAAACCTACTGCTCCACACACTTCGGCTGCCCATCCTGCGGCCATCCTGTCAAAAAGAACGATTCCGCTGTCCCGTTGAAGGAAGCTGTCTCCAAGTGTCTTAAAGACGTATGTGCGTGTGGCAGTGTGTATATGCGTAAGAATACTATACAACTTGTTCTACGAAGAAAAAGCCTAAGGCAGAAGTCTATAGACATGGACACATACATGTCAATACATGTATATGTGCATTATACACTTTCAGTTGCATATCCGTGCCAGGTATAGTATGGTATGCAGTTGTTTACCCTCTCTGCGAACCAACCTGCAGGGCCAAGAAAAAGGAGCGCTTCAACCGAGTCGCTTCGTAGCACTTGTTGAAGATGCCGACCGTGGACACCGGGCAGGTGTAGCCCCAGCCATGCTTCAAGATGTTGAGAGACTCACCGTCCATCTTTGCCTTGCGGTTTAGGGTTTATGGTTTAGGATTGAGGGTTTAGGGCTTAGGGTTTAGGGACTTGATTTGGAGTGCCTGGGGTTCGCAGTTGAAGGGATTAGACTGGGGGCGGGGGCTCCGGGCTGGCTGACCTCAACTAGCAACGCTGACAACGATGGTGCAAAGCAACTCACAAAAAATGTAGCGTACCACCCATGACCGCCAGCAGGGTCAGTACCAGGTGACGACGCGACAACAGCAACAGCTACGACAGTGAGTTGCCCTCAACCCCGCACCAAGCCCTTAGATTATATCCTCAAGTATACTTGACCTGTTACAGTATCCCAAACTGTAAGCCCCCCTTCAAAAAATAATAGATGCCTACACCTGGGCTTGAACTTTTCAGCATCCCAGGCACATCGTTCACGGAGACGCACAAGGGGAAGCCCTTTTCCTCAATCACGTCCTGCAGGCTCTAGGGCTCAGGGTCTGCCTGTGGTTTGGGGATTTGGGGGTCCAATTAGGGTTTTAAAAAACTGTTGTAGGCTAAGGTACAAGATAGAGACGTGCTATATAGTTTGACCCTGCGGCCTTTCGTGTGTTTGTGTGTGTGCATGATGAAGGTGCAGCTTGGAGGTGCCCCCGTTCGGGTCTTGAATCGCATTGCCCACCGGTCATGCCCAAACCGCCGCAGCCCTCATAGCAACCAGTCATAACCAAAACAATAAGCATTGTGCTATGTCGAGCTTCCTGCCTGACTAGCTTCGTGGCTCCGAATATGCTCTTTTGCGTCGGGTCCTGAAGCTTCACTTTGTCCGCGGAGCGTCCGCAACTTTCCTCAAGCTGGATCCTTGCAGCTTGCGGTGGCTCGACGGAATTGAATTCACCCGGGCCAAGACACTCTTTTTAGTGCGGCTATGACCTGTGCAACTAACTTTTTCTAGGGCCTACCAGTATCTATGGCCCCGTTGACTGCTACAGTTCCCCCATCCCCAACCGTACAACGGTTCTTCAGGCTTTTCTGGTAAGGAACACATTCACTTCTTGCCATCCAGAGAAGCACACGCCCAGGTGGGCTCAGGTGCGAACAAGAACAGAAGCGAATTCTCTCAAGCACTGGGGGACAGGATCGGCTAATGCGGCCACGCATGAGAACATCTCGAAGCCCGCAACCCTAGAAGTCCAGCAGCCCCCGAAAAGACGAAGCTAAGCCCTCTTAAATCCCAGAAGCCTAAAGCCCTGCAAGCCCCCATAAACCCTAAACCCTAAACCCAAAACCCCAAAACCCCCCAAACTTGTCTTTTGAACCGAGGCTCGGGGAATGCATCTTCGTCTCCGTGCCACGGAGGGCGCTGCCCAGGCCACTGCCCAGCTGGAAGACCTCAGCGAAGCCGAGAGACCAAGCTTGGAGCCGCCGCCAACCGCCCCTCTTTAGGGTTTAGGGTTTAAAGGGTTTAGGATTTATAAGGTTTAGGTTAAAAGGGTTTTAGGGCTTATAGGGCTTAGGGTTTATAAGGCTTAGGGTTTAGGGTTTATACATTTATACGGTTTAGGGTTTATAAGGTTTAGGGTAAAAGGGCTTTAGGGTTTAGGGTTTAGGGTTCATAAGGTGTAGGGTTTAGGATTTACAAGGTTTGGGGTTCAGGGTTTATAAGGTTTAGGGTTTAGGGTTTATCAGGTTTAGGGTTTAGGGTTTAGGGTTTAGGGTTTCTAAGGTGTAGGGTTTAGGGCTTATGAAGTTGGAGGATTTTCGGCTTTGGAGTTTCGGGTCCCCTGAAGTAACCAGCTGCTGCTGACTACAAACTTGCATCCTTCCTTCAAGCGGCCCAGGAAACATGAGCTTTCCAGGATCTCCTCCTTTTTCTGCTGGGGAAGCAGGGCCCTACTTTCGGAACCTGTTGCAACTTGAAGGGCCTTTGAAAGCAGCCTCTGGATTACGTCTCTGCACCCGCTCCCCCCGCTCCCTAAACCCAATAGAGACACCGTCTAGGGCCCTTAGAAGAGCACCATTCAGAAGCCCGTGCCAAGACGGATGAACGCCTTCTCAAACCCATTATAGCTTATAACCTTTTACGGCCTTCATGATGCTTTATTTCTATTAGCCTACCGACCTACCGAAATTCAATTTAACCTACTTCAAACCCTTGGGCCCGCAGGCCGCTGCGATGGCGGCGACGGCAGCGAGAGCAGCGAGGGCACGGTACACGACCTTCAGGGATTTGGGGCTTTGTGGGGCTTTTGGTTTGGTGCTTTGAAGGCCTTTTGGTGCTTTAGGGTTCTTGGGGCTTGGAGGGCCTGTTTGGGCTCAGGAAACTAATTGGAGGGTCTGGGGCTTCAGGCATTTTAATTGCGGGCTTGGAGGGTGTGGTTGGTTGGGAAATCATCTGCTGTAATAACGCCGCTTCTTCAACAACGCCGCTTCTGTAAGCACGGGCTCTGTCTCTCTCTCTCTCTCTCGCGCTCTCTCTCTCTCTCTCTCTATCTCTGTAAGATTAAATACATGTACATGCACAGAGGCAACAGGAGGAGGGAGAGGGAGAGAGAGAAAGAGAGAGGGAGAGGGAGAGAGAGTAGAGGAAGAAGAAGAACAGACAAAACAAGAGTCAGAGCGAGAGAGAGATGCCTCTATGCATGTGTCTCTCTGTAAATGAGAGTGCGGTCCATATACTAAATAAATATGTAGAGGCACAGCGAAGCTTGCTCACCAAGATGTCGAAACTTTGCTTTGGAAGCCCTTCGTCTTTCAGACTTCTTGATCTGCGAGTTTCCGAAAACAAGAGGTACCTGATTTTGGGGTCCTTACAATCAGGATCCCACTATTCAGGGTACTTTATTATAGCTATTAAACCCCAAACCCTAAACCCT
>CAJNDV010035674.1:11539-25174 GCA_905221635.1 Symbiodinium sp. CCMP2456
CTGAAGGATTCCGACCCCCACATACTGAGCCCGAACATCCCAAAGCGAGCGCGCCTTCGAGGAAGGAGCCTCCTCCAGATTGGGTTTAGGGGTTTAGGGGTTGGGGGTTTGGGGTTTGGGGGTTTAGGGTTTGGAGGTTTAGGGTTTAGGGGTTTAGGGTTTAGGGGTTTAGGGGTTTAGGGTTTAGGGTTTAGGGGTTTAGGGGTTTAGGGTTTAGGGGTTAGGCCCCCCGACGCGGCCCCTCCAGGCCCTCCAAAACCGGCACAGAAGCTCGTCGCAAACCCTCTACGAAAGGAATCTTTTAGCAAGGGCCATGTAGCAGATCGGTGTCCAGCCCGCTGCGTCACACTCATTCAGGTGCTGGAACCCGTTTTGATGCAGAAACCGATTCGTGTAGTTGCACCCTGGGGATCCTGGTCGGAGTGCGGGGCGTTCAGGGTTTCGGGCTTTCGGGTTTCGGGCTTTAGAGTAGAGGCCTGAAAGTTGAGGGTTTAGGGTTTGGTCTACGATTAGCTCGGCTAAGAAATCACTGGTCCAGCAGTGTGATGTTAAATCTAGACGAAAACCCTACCCGCCCTAAGAATCCCGTAACAACAAGGAAGCAGAAAATCGTGTTCTTACTCAACCGTGAAATTCTTTCGACCATCACTACATGTCAGTAATGTTGTAAGCACATACTCATACCAGCATCCTAACACGCAAAAATGCAACTAGCCATCTATCTCGACATAAACGCCGTAGGGATGCCCAATACGCACGCAGATGCCGCTCCCGCCAAGACCGGAAGCAGACCAGGGTCAACTTCAGGACATCGTTTGGTGGATTTAGCCAGTGGCTACTCCAGGATTAAGAGCCATGAGTCATGATGAAATGTCTGGAATCAGACATGCTGACTGCAGTTGCCTTGAGGCCTGACACTTCGTCGAAACTGCTCCGACTCAGTACGTCTTGCAGAAAGACAGGGGTCTGATGGAAGACAACAAACCCTCGAAGAGAGGGATCGAATGTTGAGAAGCATTTGGGGAGAGGCGGCTGGTCCAGCCCCACGAGTTCCAGTGCTATTACAATATATAAGGAAAGTATCTTCATATTATCGCCAGATATTGTAGATGCACAGCATGGTATACCCCCAAACGCGTAACTTCTGGTTCAGGCTTCTCTGTTATAGAATCCATATTATAGATCCCTTACAGAAATGCTTTGAAGCAACCCTTTACGGAAGCCTTTCAGGAGCCTGCCATTACTACGAGTATCACTATCCACTTTGCACTCTCCCGTGCTGTGCTCTGTCCTGTGCCATCGAAGCTGGGCACCAAGTCCTCCAAGCGGTTTTAGGGATCTAAGGCTCCGGTGTTGGTTTCGGGATTCGGGTCTAAAGTAGTGGTTACGGGTTTGGGGTTTAGGGTGGCTACGGATGCATGGACTTACAGGAAATTTCTGCGTTCAGAGTTTAGGGCTACAGGAGGCGATGGAGGTTCCGATTTGAAGGTTTGGGTTTCGGGGTGTAGGGAGGTTTCTTCGCATCTGCCGACTCAAGGAATTCTATTACTTTCATATCCTCTGAAGCGCTGGATAGAACCCTAAACCCCAAACTCTAAACTCTAAACCCTGAAGGAATCCCTCAGCAGGGTACCTAAAGATGAAAGCACTAACTCTATGGCAGCCCGTGCCTTAAATCCGAGCAATACCACAGTCTCAGATAGAAAACAGCCCAAGAAAAACGCAGCTTGGTGGGTTCGGGATTCGGAGCGTAGAGGCTTCAGTTCGTGTCGGGCTTAGGGCGTGAGGACTTCGTAGAATTGGGGGCTTGGGCACTAAGCCGTGATCTCAGAGCCCGAGGGTTTCAAGCTCCTCTGCACTAACTCTGGAAACCCATGAAAACAGCCTCGATGTCAAAGTATGAGATCGGCACATACACCGCGAAGGAAGCTTGGAACCCAGAGCACAGAAAAGCCGAACAAAATCAGCCGGGGCACCAATCTGTAGGAACTTGCTAACGCCTACATGCTAAACCTCAAGAAGCCAAGGCTACGAAAACGTGCAGCCCCAGTAACAGCATTGATCCCTTGCTGGCCATGCAGTTGGCCCGAAAATCCGAACTCTTTCAGGGTTTAGGGTTTCGGGTTTCGGATTTAAGGCTTTGGGGTTTGCTGAACCCTAGGCAGTTTACTGCTTGGGGTTCTGCCTAGGGTGTCTCGTTGTGTGCACACTTTGACATTTCAACTCTTCACTGACACACTCAAAGGAAGCAGACAGGATAGCGAAACAACTCCTGAAGACTGAAAGGTCCATCCCAAGCCATAAGCCCCCTCCGCCGCCCGCTACACACTCTTACAATCAGAGCCAGTCACCACCACAAAGCTTCATTATGGCATACCCCAGATACCTGGTCTCCCTACCAAGGCCCCCGATGTTAAACCTGAGACAGCTCACAGAGAGCGCGGCCAAAATCCGGCTCCTCCACACTGTGCACATGCAACCCGCGAAGACGTGCCCGCTGCTGATTCAACAGGAGCCGATACTTCGGAAAGTCTCCGTCCTTCCTTGGGGGCTTTGCTGATTCAGGGTTGTGCGGAAAAGTCAACAACAACAACAACAACAACAACAACAACAACAACAGGGCTTGGGGTTCAAGATCTTGGCTTGAAGGAGGGACCACTGGGAATAAGCTGCTTGTATCAGGGTTCATGTTTGGGAACAGGTAATTCAACCACGACCACCTGGAAGCCCGCAGCCGTCAAGCGCCCTGAAACCTATAAACCCTGGATCCGAAACAAAGAAATCACCCCAAAACCCGAAAAGCAAAGCTTGGGCTTTTCTGTTCTGGGCTTAGAATTGAGCGTGTTGAGGGTTTGAGCTTTGGGGTCGAAAGTCTCCAACGAATCGAAAAAGCTCTTGCAGGAGAGCATCAGCAAGGACGCGAGCTTGCCTGAGCTCTGGAGAGGCTGCATTTTGGTGCTCCGGAGTGGTTAGAGGCCAGAAGCCACTAGTCTAGGCTTAGGGTGTAAGACTTATAGTAAATCCTGCGGCCTTGCTTAAGCTAGGTCTCCAAAAACGTTGAATTTATGGAAGAAACAGAAAGAAACATGAGTGAGAGTACGAAAAGTAGGTCCCAGAAACCGATATGAAGCCTAATCTGGAAAATAAGAACAACACGAAAACCCCTGCGAAATCCAACGAAGTCACAAGAACAAGCACTTGTGTGTGGTTCATGTTTTTCTTGTACCTTTCCTAGAGCTCTCTAGCATTTTAGGGTTTAGGGTTTTAGGGTTTAGGGTTTAGGGTTTAAGGCTTACGGTTTAGGGTTTAGGGTTTAGGGGTTTAGGGGTTTAGGGGTTTAGGGGTTTAGGGGTTTCGGGTTTAGAGTTCGGCCAGCCGCGCAGGGCGGGCCCCTGCCCAGACCGGAAGCTGGCAAGCGGTCGGGAATCTGGAGTTCTGAAAGCCGCCAGCAAAACACCAAACAACAAATATGAAAATACTATGAAAAAAGGCATAAACATAAAATAAAGAGTATGAAAGCAATATGGAAAATGTGAACATAATGTGAGTCTGTTGTGGAAGATAGTGGAAACGCCGACAAACAGCGAATCACAAGAACAAGCATGTGCGTCTTGCTCTTTGTGTTCCTAGAGCTTTCTAAATTTTCAGAATTCGGTCAGTCGCGAAGGGGCACCGGAGGAGCCCCTTCCCGGACCGGAACTTTGACAGCTGAGAGTTTCGTTGCAAACTGTGGAAAACACCGAAACACACCGAAATCACAATCGCTGAAACCCAAACCATACTTTATTTCATGCTGCCAAACCCCAGCCATATTTGATCCCATATTAGTCTGGGGAGGTAGGGGCTTGTGCAAAGGATGGTCGTTCCTACAGAAGTAAACATACTTTAGACCGGTAAACACTGCTGAATGAAAACAAGGAAACCTCTGGAATCATGTTATCCCTGCACAAAAAACAGCCGGTATTTCTTTTCAAATACACCCAGCTGCTCTTGAAGAAGTTGTTAAGCACTGGCGCGATGGCATCGCGATCCGACTCCACTGTAAAGACTCCCTCGCCAGCAGATTTGACCTCAAGGTCTGGCGACTTTGAGTACTGCTACAACCACTTCTACGACGAGCACTACCAGTACGACATTAACAACGAAGGCGAGGACGACGAGAAGCGGACGAGGACAAATGCTGCGACCCAGTCGCAGGTAGTAGTTGCTGTACTTGGCAGGACTACCACGACGAGCAGAACGAATCGGAGTACTGCTGCTGTTATTCTTGTTTGCAGCCTCATCACCACTGAACCACCACCACCACCACGACGACCACTACGACTAGTGCCATCACCGCCGCTACGGCTGCGACTCCGCCTACTACTACTGCTACGACGACGACGACGAAGACTGCATAGATGCCCACAGAGATGCCAGGAAGGCGTTCTTGGCCCATTTTGCTAAGGGCCTACCATCCGGGCCTTCTACTTGGGTCTAAAACCCAAACCTCAAACCCTGAACTCCTCACTCCGGGTTTAGGGTTTAGGGTGTGCCAAGCTTGCTTCGTGAGAGCGCGTTAGTCTCCAGACGTGCACACCCCAAGACCACTCACTTGCAACTTACAATGCCTGAACCTTTTTATACTTTCTCAAGACAGGTATCCACCTATCTCATGCATACGTTGCTAATTCCTTCTGGGCCCTTCCTCATCGCAATACTGCGAAGCATTGATTCCATTGGCGACGTCTTCGGCCCAAGGGTTTCCGCATCGGCAGTCTTGGACGCAAAAGCTTTTTTGTGTGCTCGCAGTGGCATGACTTCGACCGTCTTGTACCCGTCGTTTGGGTCCTGCTCGTGGGGACGTGGGCGACGTCGTCGGCTGAAGGCCGTCGTAGTGATTCCTGCCACTCTCGAAGACTCGAAAACTGTCGTCCCTACAACGGTGCCGCGTGAAATCCTTCTGCGCAGGAGCGCCCGCCCACCCCAAATGTAACATAGTCTATAGGGTGGCAGGCGGGTTCTACTACTCACCCTAATCCCTTAACCCGACACCCCAAACCTTAAACCCTTCAACCCAAAGCCCTCAACCCAAAAAGCGCTTTTCTCGACCAAAGAGCCGAAGTTTCGACTTTCATCTCCAGGTGCACTGGGCTCTTCACCTCCGTAGGGATCTGTTAAGAGCAGACGGGCTTCGGGTTAGGATTTCTAGTTTGGGGGTTCGGGGTTACTTTGGGGCTTTGGGCAAAAATCCTGCAGTTGAGTTCGTCAAGGGCTCAGAGTTCAGGGTTGAGGGCGTCAGGCAGCAACATGAGAGGTTCAGGGCTTCGGGTCGTGGATTCAGGCGGCTAGAGCCCGGAGGCTACAGTGCTGAATCTACGGCATAGGATACCTACGGCTGTTTACGCCCAAGCTCGGTAGCCATCTCGACTGCGTGGCTTGGCTTTGAAGCTCTAGGGTCTTTTTCGAATCAAAACCTACCCTTCGTACAGCGGTCCTAGAGGCGTAGATGCCAGGCACGTGCTCATATGTACGCTTAACATGTGAGGCTCAATGTTTTTGTTGCTTACGGCTTATGGCTCATGCATGTAAATTCGGGGCTCCGCTCGGCCTCACATGCAAGGGGAATAGTACTTAAAAGAGCTCGAATCTTGGAAACCAAGAAATTCAAAGAACACCAATCCCACTGTACAAGCCACGACGACGCTGCACACGAAGAACCCTGAAGCCCTCACCACCAAATCGTAAACCCTGAAAACCTAAACCCTGCCTTAACCATACCCCCTGAATCTCTCGAACCCTAAACCCAAACCGCCTGAATCCCTGAAACCCTAAACCCGAACCCCCGAAAACTCTGAAACCGTCAACCCTAAAACCTTTGCGGCCAGGGTACCAAGATGCAATCTGGCACTTTGGAGGACAGCTCCTGGGCTTTGAAGCGACCGAGGACAAAAGAGTTATAAGCTTTTCTTTCATAATGGTTCCTTTAAGGAACAAGTAACTAAAAAACATGAAATATATGGTATAAACCCTATTTCTTCATGGTTCTTTTAAGAAACAGGTACCAAAAAAAGGCATGAAAGTTTGGCACTCCAGAACCCAGGTTCACGCACCGCCAGCTCTACGCGACACCAGCCACCTCAAGAGCGCTCCACAGGAGGGCTTGGAAAGGTTTCATCTGTGGCTTAAGCGATAGGGTTCAAGGATGCGGGTTTAAGGTTTCACCTAGACCCTAAACCCGAAGGGTTTAGGGCTCAAGGCTGAATTCCCTAAACCCTAAACCCGAAGGGCCCAGGGCTCAGGGTTTGGGGATTGAGCCTCAGTTTACCCTAAACCCTAAACCCTAAACCAAGCCTTTGCGGGGGAGTGGTTCACGGTTTTTGGCTTCGGGAAGCTGAGCGTCGGGGAGGTTGCATAATGAAAAATCCTAAATAGATGCTAAATCGAGTATAATACGCTTTAGTATACTGTAAGATACTATAATAAATATACTATAATATACTATAATATATTAGAATATACTTGAATATACTAGAATATAGTATAATATACTATGCTTAAGACCCCACTCTAAGGAAGAACTTTTTCGCTACATTCTCGAACCCCTAACGATCCCTCATCGAGGCCCCTTTACAGGAGCCCGCTAAAGGAAACCTGAAACGATGCCCATTCTGACGAAACCCCGACTCCCTGAGCAGATCAAGCAAGGCACGACTGGACCACGTGGAGTGGCTCAAGAGGCTTTGTTTCCTTGCGAGCAGCGCGAGCCGTGGGAAGATGAAGAACTGCCGATGATGCTGCTGATGCTGGGTTGGATGCTGACGGTGGTGACGACGACAACGATGGTGATGGTGATGGTTCTGATGCCCACCATGACGACGACGGTGGCGAATATGATGAGTGTAGTGACGATGATACGGATGATGGCGAAGACGAATACTGTCTCGATAAGCTCGTCCTTTGGTACGGCGTCCTTCACAGCGAAGCTGGTCGCTGTC
Source organism: Symbiodinium sp. CCMP2456 (assembly GCA_905221635.1). Lineage (NCBI taxonomy): Eukaryota > Dinophyceae > Suessiales > Symbiodiniaceae > Symbiodinium > Symbiodinium sp. CCMP2456. Next base: position 18,517 of record CAJNDV010035674.1, read on the forward strand.
GTCGGGCTGCGTTCGGCTGACGCCGCGGATTTCGACTCTTTTGCTATGCTTTGTTGTAGCTGCTGTCGCTGCAACTCTTGCAGCTGCTACTTTCGCTGTGGTGGTTGCTATTGCTGTTCATCTTGCCGCTAGTGTTGCTCTTTGCTGCCTCCCTCGCACCGCTGTTGCTAGAAACGCCGCTTGTATATAGCAAGATATAGCAGCTTATAACCATGTCTAATAAAAACTTCTAGCTACATAGAAAGATATCTTTATATATGCAATAGGATATACAATGTATCACACATAACATAGTATATGCAATATACCATGAGAGCATAAAATGTATCATACAAATATGTACCGTATAATATACAACATGGCGCGATGCATATGTGTATATATAATATATAGCAGACTATAACAAACCACATGTTTCAGAAGATATATGATATCATATATGTATATATATATATATACTTATATATATATATATATCCTAAAGCTGGAGTACATACCATCTATAGCACATCCTATATATTGTAGCTCTACGGATGCTTCCAGAAGAGCATGAAAATGGCCGAAACTCCCAGCCCTAAACCCTAACCCCGCCCCCAAAAGCCCTGAAGCAGGATGGATTAGTGCCTTGATGCCAAGAAGCACTAAAGCTTGGGGTCCTGATTGTAAACACCTATACACATCTTTAAGGCCTCAACTACACAGCTCGAAGCCCTAAGCACACCACATGTGGATGCATGTATTTACATATGTATGTATGTATGTATGTATGTATGTATGTATGTATGTATGTATGTACGTATGTATATACATATACACACACACCCTTAGGAACCGGCAGGTCCGAGCGTCTCTCTGCTTGTCAACACCGGACAGAGGGCCAAAAAGAGGTCACTCTGTGCGATGTAGGCCGGAATGCTATTAACGGCATCCCGGAGCGCAGACTGCTCCGTGGGAACACCTGGATTTTCCTGGCCTTCCAGCTGTGGACCTGGAGGCGCTGCACTGGCTTGGGATGTTTCGGAACCGACACTGAAAGCCATTTCCGATACCCCGGCGCTTCTACAATCCTACACCCCGAACCCCGAAGCACCCCAGATACCTAGGACCCAGCCCCTAAACCCTCAACACCAAGTGCTCAGGCATAGGAGAAGTAGTCAAGGTTCCCTCGTATGACGAAGCCAACCAGTTCTGAGACAGCAAGAAGGCTAAGCAACAACAATCTTTAGACCGCTCAGATTACATTCCGTGGTGATTCAAACCCCAAACCCTCAACCCTTAAAACCTAAACGCTCAACCACCTAGGCACAGGAGAAGTATTTAGCACAAAATAGAAAAGCCTCAAAACCCTCCTGTTCGAGGCACAATGAAAGTAGTCCCTAAACCCTACAACCCTGAAACTCTAACGCCCAGGCACTGGGCACAGAAACCCGAAGCCGTAGACCCGAAACCCTAAGTACCCAAAATTACTCTGAGGCATAGGAGGACCGTAGTACGTTGAAGATCAGTTGGCATAATGACCTCAAAACACTATTCTTCAAGGCACAAAACAAGTAGTCCCTGAACCCCAAACCCTATTCGCTAAGGTACAGGAGAAGTCGTCACAATATCTGTCTATGGGTTCCCTCAGAAAACTCCAGAAAGAGGCACAGAAGTAAGAGTCCCGACACCCTCCGAAGATAATTGTAGTATAAAAACCCTCAACACCCAGTTCTTCGAGGCACAGGAGAAGTAGTCCCTCAACCCTAACCTCCGAAACCCCGCCATCCCTGGTGGGCTCCCTCGTAAAACTCCGAAACAAGGTACAGGAGAAGTAGTCATACCAAAAGAAGATACGGTCTGCGTGAGCAAGCGCGCAGGTCGACTCCGCAGCTTTCGATAGCCCGATAGACCTTTGACTGTTGGGACTTGAAAATCCTTTTGAGCTAGAGGGCGTTATGGGGCCGTCTAGGCTTGCTTTACGGTCTTGTGCGGATTTATCGGGTTTTTTCAGGGGAGGTTTCTTGGATATGGGTTTTTTGATCCAGAAGATCTACTAGAGGGCCGGCCAAGAAGGGGATGTTGCCAGAAATAGCTCTAAGCCCCAAATCCCAAACCCACAGCCCTAAACCCAAAACACCATTGCACGGGACTCAGAGAGCGGAGTTTTCGTCGATGGAGAGCTGGGTCAGGGCTTCGGGCCTACGGCCTACTGTAGTATTTAGGCGTCGCAGTCCTAAAGCTGAGGTTTAGGGTTTAGGGTTTAGGGTTTAGGGTTTAGGGTTTAGGGTTTAGGGTTTAGGGTTCTTCTTGGTTTGGGGCTTAGGGCTTCGTGCTTCGGGGTTGGTTTAGGGTGTGGGGCTGTGGGTCTCAGGCTCAAGGGTTTTGGGGCTTCGAGCTCGGGAGTTTCGGGTGTTGGGGGTTAGTTGGGGTTTAAAGGTCAGGGCGGTGTGTGGCTTCATATTGAAGCCTTGATACTTAGAAGGTGGTTTCGGAAGATATCGTATAGCTATACTAAGGAGCCCTAAAGAGCGGGATTAGTAATTATGCCTGCTTCTTGTTCTGACTCCTGCTGCTTTCCTTCACAAGCTTGACAGGCTCCTCAAAGCTGCAAAAGCCTGCTCAGGAAGCCGTAGGGGCAATTCGGTGGGCATGTCCACCATGACTCTTGCCTTTCCGGGCTCAAGGAAACTCGAAGCTTGAGGACTTCGGACTTAGGGGGTTGCGCTTCGGGTTCAGGATTCAAGACTTCGGGTTGCGGGCTTAGGGTTAAGATCTAGGACTATGGGTTTGGGGCTTAGGGTGTAAGCTTGCTGGTTTGGGTCTTACTTCCGGGATTCAACAGCAAGCCTCCGAGCCTTGGAATCGAAAGGCGAGCCCGAAGCTCTAACCCTAAACCCGAAACCTCTAAACCCTAGACCCAGGCATGTCAATCAGATGTGCTGTGAGGTTTGGTAGATTTGACCACATGTTTCGCGAGGTCAAAAGGTCTTCCTTAACGTCTTGATAGGCAACATTGCTGGCCCTGTGCTTCGACCTGTATCACTCTCATGACTGGGAGGTTATGACTGCCATTGCTACTCATGTTATTCTAAGCAACGTTCCCGCTACGTTAGACTCACCCGTATTCACTCAGGAGCAAGAGGAACAGGCAGTCATAATTCAGGGGCCTTGTTAGCAAGAACTGCGGTGTCGGGGACCAATGTACTACATCTATAATAAGGAGCCCTAAGGAACAGTGTTTACAAATTCTTCAAGCCCCTACATTAGTCGTGGTGGTGGCCGCAAGGCAGTGTGTCCCACACAGAAGCAGCTTCGGGCGTCGAGCTATCGATTTGGGCCGCAGGCCGAAAAGTCTTTAGCAACAAAAAGCTTGAAGCCGCCCATGTCGCCCTCTAAGCTCTTCATAACATCCTAAAGGAACATACTTACACAGCCCTTGATTTCAACTTGAAGGGCCCTGATTGAGCGGAGGAGCCTCGCCAGACAAAACATTCCGCACCGCATCTTGGAGCACCCGGAACTGTCTCATGTCTGGATCCGGGTGCCGTTTGCCAACCCATTCCTGGGTCGAAGGTGGCTTCTGGGGCTTGGGGCTTTGGGGTTCAAGGCTTTTCGGTTTCGAGCTTTGTGTGACCCTAAACCCTAAACCCCTAAACCCTCACCCTAAATCCCTTTCAAGCTGGAGGCTGGGGGATTGTGATGATGCTTTGGATACTTCGAAAGACTCGGCAGCTGGCACCACCGAAAAAGAACCCCAGACGAGCGATTTGAAGGCCAGAACAAGAACACAATGATGTAGGGGCAATAATAGAGGGGCCTTAATAATTAGAATGGGGTTTTGGGACCCATTATACTATAGTTACAACAAGGAACCCCCAAAATAATACAGGTAATTATGCAGGCCCCTACATTACCGGGAATTCCACGTGCCGGAGGATTCGCCCCGCGCGAGCAAATGTGTACCGCCCCCACTCTCCCCCCACAACGGCAAGCCAAGGAACGTGCGCCTGGCAAAAACAGCAATCAAACCTTTTTACGTCGTAAGAAGCCCAAAGTAACCAAAGTACTGCCCCGCCGTTCAGTACCACCATGAGCGAGGCGATCAGGGATTAGGCTTTTTTTTTCAGCGCTCCTTTGTCGGTCCGCCGGTTTAGGACGTAGGATCTCACAGACATCACGAGAAACGGATCATATCTTCTGCTCTGACAAGTCGTCAAGACAAAACTTTAAAAAGAACCACCAAACCCAAGAAACCTGCAAGTCCAAAATCCTCATTGATTGCTTTGGGGTTTGTTCTTAATGTTGCTCTTAATATTGTGATGATGAATACTCTGATGTTTTTGTTCCTATTTCTACTCTTCATACTATTGAGACAGCTTATACTGTTTATGCTCTCTAGTGTTTGCATTGTTCTTCTATGCCCAGGTTCGTGCGAGACGAAGGCAGCTTTGCCAAGTGCCGGGTCAAACTCAGTCACGACACCATCCGCCCGCAGAGCTTCGTGAGGTCTCATAGACGTCATTTTGAGTAGGTCCTGCGGCTAAGGTTCAGGGTTGACTTTGCAATGTCAAAGCGATTCCACAGACAGAATCGTTGGTTGACGTCAATTCATAATGATCCTGTAGTCTAGTCTCCAAGCGGCTGCTTCGAGACTGTCCGAGAGACCCGCATGCATAAACCCTCAATCCTAAACCCAAGACCGGATAAGACCCATCTTGATCTTACCCTGCCAGAAAGACTTCTGCCATCACCTACGACACCCTTCTGGCAACACCAAAACTACAGAGACAGTGAGGCTGTGCCTCCCCGAGCACGGTGAACATCGGGAAGGACGCGGAGGCTGCCTTGAGCAGTTCCACGGATTCGGCGTGGCGGGCCAGGGAGGACTCCGACTGTTGCCGTAGACTCCCTCCTTTCAGGGAGAGCTCGGACTGTTGCCGGAACATCCCCCCCTTCAAGGAGGACTCGGACCGTGTCTGGAGCATTGCTCCCTTCCTCCCTCGCTGCAAAAAGTCTCGAAACTTGAACACTTTAAGATCTTTAAGGTAAGGTTTACGGTTTACAGCAAGGGAAACAGGGGAGGCTCAACTACACAGAAGAGCCTTCCTGAGCCACATGTCTTCTGTCGGAGGTTCAATCAGCTCGGTGGGTTTACGGTTTGGGGGTGTATCAACAGCGAAAAAGAATCTCGCAAGCTTTGTGCATGAATGCACCTGCACTGTGCACAGCTTGATGTTGCAACGCACCAGCCAGTATAATCATCTCAAAATACAAGATCAATTTAAGATACAAGATCAATGCAGCTGCTTTATTTTTGTCTGTGTATGTCCTCCACAAATCATGCGAAGACAGTTAATTCACCAGCAAACGGGCATCTGTACCTGCTTGGGTTCAAAATGCAGAACACGGAAGCGCTTCTTTACAATTCTCAAGTTGAGCAGCATGAGCGAAGGACATAACGAACTAAGGGGTGAAAACTCAAACAGTTACCTGGGCTAGCAACTCCTGGTCGTTGGTCGGCTCTTGCTACAGCCCATACTGAACCCTAAACCCTGAAGTTTGCATCTGTACAACAACTTACTGGTGCTGTGGCTGATGCGAGCGTTCAGATGATGACGATGCTTCTGATGACTGCGACAATCAAACCAAGACCCTACAATCGAGACGTTGACCGGCACAGCCACGCGACCTTTTGCTAACTGACGAGAGGGGTCTCGACTCTTCCGTCGACTGCTTTGACTTGGGACTAGTTCCACCAGTGGCCTTGTGGTCACACTGTGGACCATTTCAAAGGTGAAGTCTAGCACGAGCTTTTGGTCGCGCGCTTCACAGCCTAAGTAAGATGCCTTCGCATTTCTCGAAATCATTCACACCCGCAAGTTGCAAAACCGAAACACGTCCTCAACCACAGACCACAAACGTCGAAACCGCCTCAACCTACATTAAGCCTCAAACCGCACCCCAAGCCCGATCAGATCCTTCGCCTAACACTTGACGATTCTTCCACCAAGTTGGTATTAAAAAGTAATTAGGCTTGTGGTTCAGGTAGGACACCTACTGAAAAACGTTGGGAATGTTACTAGATCGAATCACGAGCACCTACACGACGAATTAAGCTTTCGAGCTGCCCCAAGCTGTGCACCTCCCGCCCCTGGACCCTGCACTGCCTAAACCCAGAAATCCCATCAGGAAGCGATGCTTTTTGGACGTGTCTTTTCCGTCTCAGCCTTCAGGGCTTGGGTAAAAGTTGAGTTTAAGGTAAATGACCCAGACTCCTAAATGCTGACAAGGGTTCAACCCGAAACGATCAGCCCGATTTCGAGAAACGCCCGTGGCTGCACCGGTGAACGGCTAACGGTATGCAGCATAAAGCCGAGCCTTCTCCCTGTAAGATAGGCGAATTGATGCTCAGAATAGCATCTTGGAGCATACTCTACTGCAAATACCGGTACGCTCGCTTGCATGCGTTTATATACATATATATATATATATAGTGTGTGTATATATATATATATACACACTGCATACGTGTGTATGTGTGTGTTGTATATAATGCATATATTATATACGTGTGTCTGTGTATATATATATGTATATGCATTGATACATGAATGTGTTAGTGACAAGTATGCAAGCATACTCATACACTAACAGTTAGTGTATGAGTATGCTTGCATAC
>CAJNDV010035675.1:0-19446 GCA_905221635.1 Symbiodinium sp. CCMP2456
TCTGAGGGTGTTCGCACCGGAGGCTTCAAGAGTTTTCTTGGGGATGTGACTACAGGTCACAGCATTGCCGGGGCACAACGTGCCTTGTCCCATCATCGTTCGCAGAGCGCAGAGACTTTGCAACGCGGAAGTGAAGAAGTATGTATGTATGTATGTATGTATGTATGTATGTATGTATGTATGTATGTATATGTGTGTATGTCCATTTACACTTTAGTTATGTGTGTGTATACGCAACATACATTTATGTACACTTTCTTTTTACACATGGATACTGGCGTGAGTTCACATACATGCACACCCTTATTCCTCCGCCGGTCTCTGGGCGGCTAGGTTACCGCATTCGCGGCCTCGCTCCCTGGCATGCCGCGCAACCTGGGCTACGTCACGTCCACGAGGCCGGTAGTTGAACGGAGCGGAGCGGAAACATACAGAAGAAAGAGATCGATAGGTGCATGAAGATTTTCGGACTGGACGTACGAACACTTACGGATGTGCATCCATCCATTCCATGCCTGCCCAGCTGCCCACCCGGCCACCCACCCACCAACCTGCCCACCTATGGACGTCTTCCGGCCTCCCGACCTGACGGCCCGACGACCTACGGACTGTGGCGCACTGGATTGCATGTAGGCAGACAATCTCGGTGTTTCATCTTCATTCTTCAAATCGAGTCGCCTCAATATGCACAGCTTCGGCGCTTTGGATGGCAATCGGGTCTCTGGGGCTGTGTGTTTTTTCTCGGATCTGCAAACCTTCACAAAGTTGGGTCCAACTGTAGAGAGAGCGACACTTTTCTCCTCAGTCCGAGACACCGGTGCGAGAGAGGCAGGTGCAGGTCCTCGGGGCTTTGTGGCAGGACTGCCATCACGCTCATGTGGGATCCTCCCACAGACACGGGAGGGGAGCCGTCCTCGGTTTTGCAGACCTTCACCACGGATGGCAGCTTCTTCCTGCTGAGGCAATGGTGGATTTCTATCGGGTACAGGCAGATGATGGTTTGGGAGGTGCCTTCGGCGACGTGGCGGTGGTCGCAGGGACCTACACGACTATCGAGCACCTTGAAAGCAAGGGAGGGTCGTGGTAATGTTGCAGGAGTGCAGATCAGTGCAGGAGGGGTCGAGCTAACGTATTTGTATGGCCCCGCATGGGAGGTACCTCACGCCTGGGCGGCCCTACCGTTTCCGTGTTGCTGCTGAAACGGTGGTCGGCACGGGTCCCTACACCGCCGTCTTCCAGCAGGTCGGGGAACATGTGGGGATTCGCCCTTGCTGGGCTTCCCCAGCTTATTTTGGGCAGCAGGTGGTGGCAGCGGTGCCTTCAAATCCCCAGACGCCCATTGTCGGACACCCGGGAAGACGTCTCCTGCATCTCTTCACTCGGCTTTGCCTGGTGTCACTGAGGTGGAGACGATCCCCGGATACACGGACGATGCTTCTGCACTTGGTGTTTAAAACCCCAAACCCTGAAACATTAGCATACCGCCCCTTTGGCGCTGTGACCCCCCAAAACGAGCCTTAGCCCGGAAAAGCAAACAACCCGAATCGCCGCCTCCCAAAACTGCTGCTGGAAGGACCGCGTGCGCGTCACCTGGGCGGAGCCTTCGGACAACGGGGGTTCGCTCACGTGGGGGCCTTCGCAAAGGGCTTACGGACTTTCAGGTTGAGTCTTGGGGGTGGGGGTCGTAGGGCCGCAGGGCCTGTAGGGCTTAGTAGTGTTAGGGTCGTAGGGTTCAGGCTCTGCGACACCCAAAATGGGCCCCCGCACCCCGCGTGTCTCAAGCTCAGGCTGGGGTACAAGGTGACCTTCGACGGCCAATGTGATCGTTACGACGGCACCAGTGTGGCTTCCATCACCTCAGCGCCTCGGTTTGCAGCAGCAGTTCAGAAGCTCGCGGCTCCTGTGCGTGTCCTTTGATTGAAGGTTCAGATCATCTGTGTCACGGGCCAGCCGGACACCCGGACTTGTTGAGCTGTGGCATGTCCGCGTTCCGCGTTCGTCGACTAAGTGGCCCTGGAAGGCATCACTTGATTACCGTGGCCGCACGGAACGTGGTTGGCGGGGGGACTCGGAGCTCTTTGCTTGGGAGACACAGCGGTGCAGCGCTTTGTGAGGCTGGGGAGGGCCGAGTCCTTCCGTCTCCCGAGTCTGCGGCGCAGAGCCCGACGTGCCCTGGCTGGGATCGTTTGCGTGGGGTGCAGAGAGCGCTTTCTGCCTCTGAGGCCCCTGCAGACCTGCGGCTCAAGATGAACGTGCCGTCGCAGTGCGGAGCTGAGGCGAAGGAAGGCGAAGGCCATTTTTTCTCGCATAAAGGTGCCGTTCGCCTGTGGCCTTTGAGGCCGCTTGACATGGTGGACCTGCGCACGCCCTCGTCGATGACCCTAACTTGGAATGCCGGCGACTTGAGGGAAGGCGAGTGATCTGCTTGACGGCGACGTGACCCTGACGAAGGTGCCGACCGTGGATGGAGGGAACCCGGTGACCTCCTACCAGCTCTACAGGGATGCCCCGGGCTTTGGAGAGAGAGCTTTGGGGCTCCGGCGGCGGCGGCTCTGTTCTGTGCTTTTTGAGGCCGGCGACTCCTCGGGCATCTACACCTTGGCCTATGCGGGAGTCTCAGAGGAGAAGAGAGAGGAAGAGAGAGGAGAGGAGAGAAGGGCAGAGAGAGACTCGTGCCCGAGGCGGGGACCATGGCTTCGGTGACTTTGCACTCCCTCAGCAACGGCAAGACCTACCGCTTCTACGCGGTGGCCGTGAACGATGCCCTTTGGCCCCAGCCAGGGAAGCTTAAGCCGAAGCTGCTTGTTTGGACAAACTCCTTGCGATGACCTCCGTCAGGTGGGGCCCGGCGCGAGGACCAGCGTCTTCACGGCGGAGATGCGCTGCACGCCGCGCAGCCTCGTGGCCGCGCCCTACAAGGCGCGCCCAACCACCTACAACCGCCCTGACAAATCCCTCCCTCAAGCCCAAACACTGCCAAACACCCTCAATGGCCTTCCGGGCTCTTTGCTTTTGGATGGGGCCCGAGGCCCGTGCTTTCCAGCTCAGGTCTCGGGCAGCCCTTGGTCCATCTCCATCGCTTGGCCCGAGACGGCGGACAACTGTGGCCGAGCCGTGCAGGGGAGCCAAGATCCAAGAACAGTTCAAGACGGTCCACAGATGTCCATAGCGAGCTCGGGATTCAGGGTTCAAGATGTTCAGGGTTTGACTGTGATCTAATCCGTTCTGTCACTGGGCTTTGCCCCGGCCTGGCCAGATCCAGCTATCGGGTTTACCGGGACGGCAATCTGGTCTTCCCGCTCTCGAACGAGTTTCACGCCCCGCCGGCCCTGGTGGGCGCTATCAGCCCGGGGCCCTTTCTTGGGAGCGCTGGGCCAAAGCAAGGCAAGCGGATGTGCCACCAGGCTCGGACAGCGTCACTCTGCGCATCACCGCGAAGGAGTCGGGATCTGCTTGGGCTGCTCGCCTCAGATACCTCCTGCATGCAAGACACAGGGAGCGCGGGAAAAAGCATCCTGATTGCCATTGCAGGGTCTGCCCGTTTTCGCAAGAGCCGAGGCCATCCTGGTGACGGACGACGCCGGCTCCACAGAGTCAGAGAGCGGTCGCAGCAGAGCCAGAGCCCTCCCCGCCTTGAAGCCCGCCTCACTTGGTCCTGCGATCCTTTTACTCTCGCCTTGCCTTGCGGTTTCGGCTCGAGATGATGTCGTACGGGAGTCATGCCCGTGTGGCTGCACCCGTCGCATGTCCATGTGGTCCTTGAGCGGAGCACTAGCCTCGAACATCAAGTGCCGCAGCCCCAAGCTCAGATCCAAGCCCGCAAGCTGGTGAGGGAGGACAGGGCGAGTCGCGGTAGCGAAGGCGACCAAAGCCGAGGGGAAACCTTGAGCGAATGCCTAAAGAGCCTGGTGAACAGTGGCTCCAAGTGGCAAGACCTCAGCAGGACCAATGAGGTCCACTTTGTGGACGGAGAGGTCGTTACGAAATATTCTTCCATCGGAGTGGACTTTAGCCTTCCGCTCCTGTGTACAGATGTGACCTGGACTCGGATACCCACGCCTGAGTTCGATGGGATGCAAACGCCCTTCGATCGGGCCGAGACGGAAGAGATCCCGGAGGTGAAGTTCCTCATCGGCCTGGCTCCCCGCTGGAAGCGCATGCAGATGGCGCCCTTGGAGTCCTTCGACGACGGCACGGACGAGTTCTGGGTGCTCTGTGCAGCTCAGAGAAGAGCTAAGCAGGCTAGAAGTAGAGGAGCTAAGGCCAAGGCCACCTAGAAAAAACTGTCGGGCAGCTATCGAAACAAATCCCCGCAGCTATCTGGCGTCTCTGAGGCAAGCTTCCAAAATGGGACCCCCGAGATGGAGTCCTTCTTGTCAGTCCTGCAATGCAGCGGTGCTCTCAGGCGCGGCGGGGGCCCTCAGAGCGGCCCAGCCCGGCCCAAGAGGAACCCTCTAAAAAATAAGAGCGGCGCCCGGCGCGGCTTCGAAAACGCACCCCGAAAGCTGCGGCATGCCTGCATGCCTCTGTCTTTTTGAAGGTGGGACATTGACGAGGAGTACGTGTTTCACAGACAGGTGATTGGACGGGGTTCCTCGAGCATTGCGCGGCGAGGCCCCGGGCCCCGTGGCAGCTCGTGGCGCTCTTTCCGGAGCTTCGCTTTTTGCCGCAGGCCTCCTGCGCCGCAGTTTTCGCGAGCTCTCGACACTGGTGGACGAAAGCCATTCGGAGGCCACTTAGCGCCGCATTTAGCGCCGCTGTGTCGAAAGAGACGCGCGTTGGCAGGAAGAGCCCGCCTCGCCGCCCTGCGATCCCGTGGCCATCAAGATCACGAAGCACCCAGCCGCATGGCCGTCAGAGACAGATTCTAGGGATCACCTTTTTTGGCTTCTTGGACTGCGTGACCTGATCTGAGACTGAGGAGTCGGACGAGGAGGCACAGTCGATAGTGAACGAAGTTCGGTTTCTGGCCGCGAGTTGTCGGCATCCGAACATCGTGCAGCTGCTCGGAACCTTCTGCACAAAGTGGAGGGGCAAGTCGCTCTGGCTTCTAGCGCTGGAGCTTTGTAGTGGTGGTCGTCTTCAAGATCACGTGAAGATCTACGGACATTTGGAGCCCATCACTGGGGAGGCTGCGAGTGTGGGACTCCTCTCGGCAGTGGCCCACTTGCACGGTCGTCGGATTCTACACAGAGATATCCGGCCTCAGAACATTCTCCTTGCAGAGAATCTTCGAAGCTCGTCCACGAAAAGTCGATTAAGCATTCTGGGCTTTGGAACGTCAAGAGCGCTCTTGACGTGCCTTTGAGCTCCGAGGACCTGTCCTGGTGAACTTCGGCAACGCCTGCCGCTTTGAGGACGTGTCCTGCCTCAGCGTCGCCCGGCGGACGGCCCGAACGGCAGCTCGCTTCAAGCGCCGAGACTCGTTCCGGTACCGATTTGCAAGTCCTCAGAGCCGAGGATGGGTACACCGCACCGGAAGTCACCGACGGGCGCTTGGGTACTCAGGGTCCCGCAAGCGACGTCTTCAGCCGCTCGCAGAAAGAAGCTCCGGATTTTTTTTAGCGGATACTCGCATGCTGCTCGAGTGCTGCCCAGGTACGGCGGCCACTCTCCTTTTCATGCTCACTGGCATCGAGCTCTGCAACGAGGCGCGAAGCCTCGCGAAGCCCTTCTGACAAGCCTTCGCGTGCCTTGTTTGTGCCCTCTTTTGTGTGCCCTCTGGAGGCGAAGAGTGCGGAGCAGACCTTGACGGGGAACGCGAGGCTCGACGAGCTGGCGGCCAGCAAGCTCAGCCAGTCCACCGTCCGAGCCTCGGAGTCGGAGCCGCCTCGGCGCAGTGCAGCAGCGCCGTGCCAAGAGCACAGTGCGCCGTGCAGAGCAGCGGTGCTCGCAGCTCCGAGCGGTTCGCTGAGGTCGCCCTGCTGCAGCGGCTGCTCGCGCGGCACGCGCGGAAGCGGCCCACGGCGTGTCAGGCCAGGTCCGCGAGCTCCGCGAGCCGTTTTGTGCTGCTCTGCTCCCTGGGATCCAAGGCCTGCATGATGCTGCATGAAGAGGCCACAACCGCAAGAAGCTTGAAGAGGGTGCGAGCATAGGCTCTGGCTTGAGAATGCGTGCAGGCGGCCGAAGAGGTGCAGGAGCTTTCGGTCTTCGAGAAGGCCGTCGCAGCGCTGTCCATGACGCTGGCGGCGACTGGAGGCGCAGGCACCAAGCATGGAGTCTGATGTGACACGAACCCGACACGCAGCCAGTTCTAGGAGGAATCAGTGTCTGCCTCTGTGCTCAAAGATTTTCTCTGCAAATTCAGATCGCGGCTCTCACGTCGGCTTGGCCTCCATCGATGAGAGCGAGCTAGAGGAGCTCGTGCAATCGGCAGTGGAAGGCCCTGCTGGGCTAGCTGCAGCAGTGGCAGGCAGTAGGCGATGTTGGGAAGCCTGGGTCTTTGAAAGGAAGGGGTCGTACTTTGCAAGAGATCCATCTTGGGCAAGGAAGGCACAAGGAAGCCACCGTGCGAACTCAACCTGACCTCTTGCATGCAATTTGGTGCTGTCGTATCTCACAAATATCTATGCCCATTACAGGGGTCTTGATCGTTGTAGAAGTAGAGAAAGCTTGAAGCCAGAAGGAGACGCAGTAGCAGTGGAAGACGTAGCGAGAATGACTTTAAATGAAGGCGAGCCGGGATATGTAGTAAGCAGCGCAGACTTGGCACAACTAAATCTCAGGCGCAATTCAGCACCGAGAATATGATGCTAGCCCGGAGGCAGCAGCATTGTCCTCGTCGAAGTCTTTCGTGTTGGTCTTCGTAGTAGTCGTCGTGATTGGTGGTCGTCTTTTTTCCGTCGGCGGTCGTCGTCATTGTCGTGGTGCTGGTGGCCGTCGTCGTCCTCGTCGTCGGGGTCTTCGAGGCGGCGCCAGTAGTTCTTGCAACAGCAGTGTGCCAGCAGCTGCAGCGTCTGAAACTTCAGAGTCTTCACGACATCAGCGACAAGAGGCCTTATCCCCGGGTTCAGAAAGCACAGGCCCCGTCTAAGCTTAAGAGCCCCCCACCCCTCCGTCACGGCCAGGATCTTCCAGCTTCGCTGGCGGTGCCCCCACGGCCCCCTCGAGCGACCTTGCCGGCGGCTACTCATCAGGCACGCTGCTGGAAGAACGCCGATGCTGCTGGCACGCCTGACATGTATAATTTGTATATCCATGTAAACCACGATAAGTATGTAAATACAAGTACATGAGGTAAGTGTTCATGCGGTGAGTCATACATACACATACATGATTCCATGATCGTCGGATACTGTTATGTACTATATCTTTACGTTGCATGGTAGAGTTTGGGTACAGTGTTTTCCAATATCTGATGTCTTTCCTCGTACGCTAGGTGCTTCATGTTTGATTGCAGATGCTTGAAAAAGGTTGCATCATGCATATTTGCACATGCATGCATGTCTGGATCTATGAACATATATGTATGCATGCATGGATGCGTGGATGTGTTGGATGTGTGGATGTGTGGATGTGTGGATGTGTGGATGCATGCATGTAGGCACGGGACTTCGTCTGCAAAATGCAGAGATCCGTCGTCAGGCCATGCTCAGCCGCCCCCTCCCCCAGGCACGAGGGTGGAGGACGTAGTTAGAGGGCGTCGTAGGCGGGCTGCCGCCTTGCCGGCAGGCGGGGTGGGCCCTGCGCCGTTGCCCTTGGAGCCGTCGCCGCCGTCGGCTCCGTCGCCGACGTCCTCGCCGACCTCGTCGCCCTTCACGCCGCAGCCTCCGAGCGGCCCGAGCCGGCCTCCGAGTATCGAACAGCCAGAAAGGGGGCGCAGCCAGGGCCGCTGGGGGGCCGAGGTCTCCTTTGCTTTTCTGGGGTTTTGGGGGGATGTCTCGGACTCTGAGGCCCTCGGAAGGGCGGTCGGCTCTTCCCGGGAAGGTCCCGTTCTGTGAATGAGTAGTTAGTTTTCGAAGCGGCTCCGAAGGAGCGCTCTTCAAGACAGCCAGAATCAAAGGTAAGATGCGTTTTGGTCTGCCTAGCTTTTCCAGTGCGCCCTAGATGCGACTTGACGGCTACTTGCTTATTGTGCTTGAGATATCATGATATACAGTTTCGCTTTCACAGGTACCATCTGTTGCTTCCTCCCGTGTGCCGCTACTTGGCGGTTCGTGTCCGCTCCATTTCAAGAGCTTGGATCTTGCACGTGGTGGACCCAAGCTGATTCACACAAGGGCCTGCAGAGTTCAAGTTTCTGCAGAGGCAGAAGTTAACTTGTGCTTTATTGACTGAGGTGTGAGTGACAGAAGTCACGGAACACCCTGTCAATTGTGCCATGAACTTTTTGACTCCACAGGTATGCACGCCAAATATAAGATCAAGCATTCGTAGCATGATGTGCCAAGTTGTTCTGCTACTGTTTGTTGGTGCAGTTTGCCGCATGCCACTCAAAGTTCTCACCCTCCACCAGTCTTTAACCTTTATTATGCTGAAATCGGGCATGATGCGCCTGGTCCAATCAAGAGATCGGGCTGCCCGAGCAATCTCTGATGATGATTTTCCCTGCATAAACCCCGCGGTCGTTAAAAAAACTTCTGCGCCTGCGGAGTCCGGACGGGCGCAGAGGTGACTGCGCGCATCTTCGCCCTTACAGCCCTGCAGAGTGAGGATACACTGTACACGCCGGCGCCAACGTCCACGGCTCCGAAGGCGGAGAAGATCCTGGGGGGGGGTTTGGGGTATTTTTTTTTGCACCTCTTGCCTTGTGACGCGAAGGTGAAGGCAGGCATGGATGCTGTTGGGAGGCTGTCCATGCCCTTGGTTGTCAGATTTGCAGTGCACTGTGCCTCTTCAACTCCGCACCTTGCGAGGTCCTGCCGTGGCATGGCGGTGCCTGTCGTGGCCGGAGTGGAGCGAGAGTGCAGCCCTCGGAGACATTCAGAGCAGATATAGATCTGCGGTGCCCCGAAGTGGCAGGATTCTGCTGCACGGCTGTGGCCTGATGGGGATGGGCTGGTGCGCCCTTCGCTTGGCTATTTCTTTCTCTTGTGTGTTGCACCTCCTGGCTCGCTATCACGAGACGGTAACGATAAGAACGGAGCCGTGGGAAACCATGTTCTCAAGCCATCCTTTTTTGAAAGCGAATGGCCAGCAATGGCATCCTCGATGCTCTGGTGCTAGGACCTTGTACTCGTACTTCCCTTCCCCAGCCGTAGCCGTAGCCCGGAGCAGTGAGAGTTCAGGCCTCTGGCCTCAGGCTTCTCCTAGTGACCTGGGTGCAGATGGGCTTCGTCGTCGTGCTTTGCAGGTACTCGGTCTTCGCCTACGTCGAGTCTTACGATGCCCTTGACAACGCCCGAGCCTTTGAGATCCTTTGAGCATGTCTGAGCCATCTGAGTCCGGCCTCCCAAAAACAGGCCCTGCAACCCTTAGCCCAAAACCCAGAACCCTAAAGACACCTCCATACCCGGCCGCCCTTCTTCCGGGAGGATGGGTCCTTGTACGGGCCGCTGCGCTTCCAAGTCCCGGCGACCTCCAACTCCTTCGCCGCGCGAGCCCCGAGTGGAAGTGGAAGTGGCCCTTAGGCTCAGGCTTCGGCATGCAGATGAAGCGGAGGACGACGGTCTTGCCTTGAGGTGCCGCCCGAGATCCAGATGCCCGTGACGAAGGCCTGGGCCTGGGCCCCGCGAACGCTCCGCGAACGCTCCGCGAAGCTACGCGAAGCTTCGCGAAGCTCTTCGCGAACGGTTTCGCCAGGATGGCCTCGCCGTGACTTTCACGCCCACGGCCTCCGCAGGCACTGCGGTCCTTGGTCTTACAGAGAAGTCGAATTTTAAGTGATACCAAGCCCCAAACCCTGCTGCAGCATTACAGCTTTGTCTGCGGTGCCGCCAGTTGCGCCTGCCACCTCTGGCACTTTGATGGGTCGAGTATACGGACTTGTGTCATGCGAGCCTTTCGCTGCCGGCGAGTGCAAGTTCGTCCCCCCCTTTGTCAATAATGGAGGCTGTATGGCTGTATGGAGAAATCTGCTTCAAGCCATCCCTGAACAACATCGGAGCCAGCGGCAGACCATCCGTCTAAGTCCTAAACGCGGAAGTTACAGTAGGCCTCAACCTTCGAATTGGAAGGGATCTCTGTAGCTGGGCCGAAAGAACTTTGGATTCCACACCCATGCAAACAACCTGACAAGAAGATGTCGCAATGATTTCTGGTGGAGGCTGGGGATATGCCATGATTGCGGCGGAAGCGGACTATGCGACTCTCACGGTGGCCAACGTCAAGGCTGCTAGCAGCACTAGCGTCTACGGGGTCTGCTGCCGCAGCGACATGATACAAGCAGTCTTCTCAGACGTTTTGTTTAAAGGACAGCCCGACAGCCAGTCATAGAGGGCTTTGCCGGCAGACTTCGGGGGAAAACTCTGTGGGAACAGAAGCCTCGCATCAGCAAATGGAGGCCCAAGGCTCACGAAGTCACCCCAAGCAGATTGCTGGGCACTAGCTGCCTCTCCCGGCGAGGCCTTCATGAGCGCTGTGGGCGATGCCTCTTGCAACTCTGCTAGATAATTAGATAGATAGATAGGTAGGTCGATTGTACAGGTCTGCACGTACGCACTTTTGCTGGTCCACACATGCTCCCGCAAATACACATCGCGTCATGTGGCCACTCAGGCAAATGGAACGACTTTGCCTCCACCATGGGGAACACGGCCTGCGCCGCAGTGAGCGGTCGTGATTGCTGAGAACAGAGCTGTCTTCCTAGTGCACCCAGGTGAACCTCACCAGCTGCAGACTCTACGGGGGGCAGAAGTACAGACTTTTTGTGTACGTCGAGGAGCCACTTACATGAGAGTCTGCAATTGGGCTATAGGCCTCCTGGCTAGGATGGGCACGTCAAGAACGACGGCGTGCTGGCAGAGCCAATGGAGGTGATGGTGCCGCCTTCCAACAGCTTCGCAGGTCAGCCTGAGCTCTCTTTAAGCAGACGTCACTGAAGCTCCTCGAAAAGCAGGAGTGTACCCCTACCCAAGCCTGGCGGCCACGCGGGCTCCCCAAGCTGCCGTACCTTTGCGTCTTCCGCGGCGGAGCGCGGACGCACCGAGGCCGACGCCGAGCCAAGTTGTCATCGAGCTGGAGCCTCGCGAGGTGGGTTTTTTTGCGTTGCGTTGAAGTTCACATTGACATGGGTAGTTGTGAAAATTATGGTCCTTTGTGGGGTACCCTAAATAATAGGTGCCGTATTGTCATAAGGACCCAAAAAAAGGGACCATAATTTTGACAACCACCACTTTGAAGAGCCAAATCGCATGCTCCTTAAGAGCCTTCGCCAGAGCCTTTCGCAGGCGGGCATGGCCTGGGCGGTGGTGATCCCGGAGCTGGCCCGGGAGCCTAGACCTGGACTTAGAAACCGTTTGCGCTGTGAAAGCAGCGGCCGAGGAAGCGATCAGCGCCACGGTGGCCTCCATCAAGGCCCTTGGCTTTCTTGAAGCTTCAAGAGAACACATCTCTCTCAATCTCTCTCTCTCTCTCCCTCTGCCTCTGTCTCTGTCTGTCGTCGTTTCTCGCTTTCAAGAAACGGCCTGCTCTCTGAAGGCAGCCACGGGAGCCATGTGCTCGACTGCCAGCCCTGAGCTGAGTGATTCCAAGGGAGTTCTTCAAAGCAGAAGGCTGCAAAGCTGAGCCGAGGTGTTGCTCTGACCAGTGGGATGCAGAGCTTCACCATCGACAGTTGTTCTTTGAGCCTCGAGGTACTTTACAAGGCCACGGCAGCTTTATTCGCTACCCCGGAGCTACCAGTAAGCAGAGATCGGACGTCGGAGGCGATGGTTTACATCGAGGATGGAATGGCCGAGAACGACGGCAGCTTTGCAGCGGTGGACGTGATGGTGCCGTCGAATGGCCCAGCGCTTGGTAGATCTCTGGGGAGAAACTTCCTCTTTGTTTTGTGCCTCTGCCTCGATCCCGTTTTTGCGGCGAGGCACGACCAATGCCTTCTCTGCGTACCCAAAGCTGGTCTCCATCGCCGGTGCCGTTGCTTTGGCCTCGGATCGGCCTCGGCCTCTGCGAGTCGGTTAAGCTCTGCGTTTTGTGAGGCCAGCTCCGATGGGGTCACCTTCACCGTGACCGCAAGGGGGCCCAAAAGACAAGCGGAAGCAGAGCATAGCAGAGCATAGCAGAGCTAAGCAGAGCTAAGCGCTCCCTCCCGACGCTCTGCGTCTGCGGAGCTCTGGGCGGGGGGTGACGGTGAGGCCTCCGGCATGGACGGCCGGCTCTGGGCCATGGTGGTGCCGGACTACGTGGAGAACTGCATGACCGTCAGGAGAAGAGCGCAGCATCTCTTCTCTTTTTTTCTGCTTTTCGCCCCTGCCGGAGCAGGGCCATGAAGTTCCTGCGGGATGCGCTCTGCAGCCGCTGGCGCCCCCGTCCTTTTCCATGGGCCGTGCCGCCGCGCAGAGCCAGCGCCGTCTTGAACTTGCCAGGAACTATGCCATCAACGACCAGCCGCAGAGCATCAGCATCATGGGCTGCAATCTGAAAGGCAAAAGAGAGCACGCTCGCCCAGTGCACCCGGCGCGCATTGGCGCTCCGGTGCAGGTGGTGACACCTATCGCCTCTTCGTCTACGTCGAGGCCCTGTCCCTGCGGCAAGCTGCACGCTTAACGCAGCCTCTGACCACCACAGACAACGCTCCTAGCTGTCATAGCTCCGTACCGAGCATGAAGTTTGCGAGCCGCCTTCTCGGAATTGGCTGTTCACACAAGCACCACATTCTCCCGCTTGACCGCCCATAGCATCCCATAGCTGTCATAGCTCCCTTCTCAGCATTGGTCTTTGTGCACAGCCCAAGCACCGAAATCCCCCAACACCAACGCCGCTGAAGTGCATGCCACCTTTGCAGCTCTCGTCATGTGCACACGCGTAGTTTTTCCTCCGATCTCGTAGTCCTTAGCACAGCTTGCCTTGAGCATGCCTTTCACAAGAAACCTGTCATTACAGTAGTTGTAGTTGCCAAACCCCAGACACGATCTTGTTCGTGCTCGTAAAATCGTCGCCTTGGTGTGAGCCATGCTGGGTAATGAGATGGGATATGGGACACGGGAATGAGCTACTCCACTTGTGTTTGCTTCTTCTCAGCCAGCTGTTTCGCACCAGCAGGCTCGGCGTGGGATGGCGTGGGCAGGGTGTCACACAGGGCTTTGGCACCACAACAACAAGCTATCCCCACCTCCAGGAGTGATAGTTTGCAGACTGCACGAGGTTCAACGATTCAACGCCAACACTTGTACATGGCCCTATCAGGTGGAATGCGCGTTGAACATTCAGCATGACAGGGCCTTGGGTGGATGCAAGGCAGGCATGTTCCACAGTTTCGCAGGGGTTGACACCCAGCTGTCGTCTGGAGAACGACGCTGCTTCGGAAGCGACACGAGGCTGTGGGGTCGAGAAGCCGCACAGCAGGAGTATTTCATCGGGGCCCAGATCGGGGCAGTGTCAGGATCGGCGACAGTCGGAACACCAAGTTGTGGCAAATCAACGAAAGATGAAGCACAATACAGGTAGGTTCTCAGGGATATGTGGGCAAGAGCCTGCGCCCAACAAAGCATGCTTCCTGACAACCTGCATTGGAAGCACGATGCCCGGCCGCGAAGAAGATGTGCACCTTAGACACCAACCCTGGGTCGATGAAGACCCGCCTCGGGAGACAGTGGTCTTCCCGCACATTGGCGCCCAGGTCTCTAAGCAGCTCACCTAGAGGTGTGGCGAATTGTGTTTGCCGATTGGAAACCGGACCTTGCCGCTGACGTCTTCGCAGCCAGCACAATCTCGTGTGTGCGTCCTTCAAATCCCGCAAAGCATCAAACACCAAACAACAGCGATGTGTGCAAAAAACATCCCCCACGCATACCGTGGTGCAGGGGACTTACAATGGGGACGATGGTGTCATCGCACCTGCAGTGCAGCGAGGACCTCAGAAGCTCAGGGCCAGACAAAGCTTTCGGCATTGCTTGACCGTTCTTCGAGGTTCGTGGTGCCGCACACGAACACTTTCTTGATGCAGCCGACCGTGACCAACAGCTTAGTTTCCCCCGACGGCTTTCAGCTGACGCGAAGGGCTCAGCGACGCAGACAGCTCCGAGCTGGGAGCTCCCAACATGATCCCTCGCGCACCTGGCGCCTGCGCCTGCGCCCGCGTCTGCGCCTGCGCGCGCGAGGTTTCAGGCGGAGACGGAGGGAGCGGCCCGGGATCCAACGTCCATCATCCGTCCGCGTGTTTTTGTCGCCTTTCGGCTCCGTGAGGTCTGGGCCATGGTGGCCGCCACCTTAAAGCGAAGGGGAGTGGGGGGGGGGCGCACCTTTCAGGGCAGAGCTTTCAGCTTTCAGACATCTCAGACATCTCCCTGATGCCTGCGCCTTTGCCTGAGTTTGCGACCTCAGGTCGCCAACATCCACGAGCAGTGGGTGGACCCCAATGCCATCAAGGCATCTACTGTGTGCTCAACCGTGCCGATAGCCTGCGTGCCTTCGTTCGAGGTTCGTGCGGGCTAGGGGGTCGTTAGGGCATTTGCACCCGACCCGAGTTCGGTCCCCTCTCCCACCGCAGCTGCTTTTGCTGCTAAACACCGGGGTCCCATGGACGCGGCGCCGCGGCTTTTGGGCCGCAGACAACGGAGTGCAGTCTATGGCGACCGCTACTGTGACAAACGGAGCATCCTCACGGAAACCGAGGTTGGCGTGCCAGGAGGTGCCTACCAGGCGGAGATGTTTGTGCACGGCATCGCAGATTCTGTTGAGTTTTTGGCTGCTGGAATTTGCGTCAACAGCTGTCTTCCGTTTTGTCGGTGAGCAGTCTGCAAGTGGCCATTGAGACACCTGCATTATACGTCTTCTCATGCCGCGATATCGCCAGCAGCACACGGGCCGTGGAAAGCTGCAGAAGTTGACAGAAAAGGCAAATCGAGCTCGAGCTTTGGATCATTTTGTTCCGCACGTGTCAGGCACCATGGCCGCCATGACCCCAGAAATCTGGGACGAGCTGTCCCACCTGAGGGAAGACAGGCAGAAGATGCTCGAAACTGGGCCGCAAGACAAAGGCGAGAAAGCATGCGAGACTCAGGCAAACACGAGCTCACGATGGCTGCACATAGACTGCTTCCCTGCTTTCGAGGATGCCGCTGAGAAAGCGAAGCAAGAGGGAGATGAAGGCATCGGAAAGGACCCAGCCCAAAGCCTCATGCGGGGACGCAACGTTTCAGGTGGTGCAGAGTTTCAGATGATGCTCGCCGGCGAGATCTCGGAGAAGATCGAGGCAGCTCTGAGCTTTTTCGTGATCTGCCAGTGTTTTGCGCCATTGACGAAGGAGCTGGAGAGCAAGCATGGATCTGCACCGCCCTTGCCGGGACTGAGTTGGGAATCGGTCTCGACCTTCACAGTGACGTATACCGTATATGCCGTATACCCTTATCTAAGCCCCTCAATCATGCAGACATGTCCTCTTTCGCAGGAGCCGGAGGAAGCAACAAGGCCATTGTGCCGGAGTCCAAAGCGACAGCCGGCCGCAGGGGTGTACAGGGGTTCTGGAGGCCTCAGGCACGTCGGAACGACTCGTCGTGTGCTCTTGTTTATTCAGTGTGCCTTCATTGAAGTTCATGGAAGTATACAGATATCATTCAAGAGGACTTTCCCGCAGCCCTCAGTCTGCGACTTCCTCTCTGTGCTTCGAGGAGAGGGCCCACGCCGTCTTTCCAGACGGTGCCTCCTCGAATAGGCGTTGGGACGCTTGGCCGGCACACAGCGCCGCAAGTCGAGATGTTTTCCCCAGACTTTGTGTGGAGATCGGCTTTGCCGAGCCGAGGAGCCTCCCCCCGCCGCCGATGTCGGGGGCGACCCGGTTCCAAAAAGTTCGGCTAGCCCTGTCTGTCGCCTCGGCCTCCAGGACTCGGAGACTCGGGGACCTTCGTCTCTCGATTCGTCTCGATTCCTCTTCTGATAAATCTCTGACTCGTGCCGGCGATGAAAGGGCCCAAAAACCTCCCTCTGTCGAATCTGCGAAGCCCAAGCTCCGTCGTTCTAGGCTTTAGCAGGCAGGGGGGGAGCTCCGGCACCAGGCGGTCGAGGTTGATCGAGAGCTCCGCCGACGGAAACTGAGGCGAATTCAATGATCAACATCCCTCCGGGAGTTGCAGGCCTTGGGGGGCGATCTCGCGAGGCGCGGGCGCGCGCGCACGCCGAAAGCCCTGCAAGAGGTGCCCTCGCCATGAGACCGGGCATGAGCCTCCCAGGCTCGAGGGAGAGAGTGGCCCTGAAAAGGCCTAGGCCTAGAGACATTTCATTTGGGAGGCTTGGGCCCCGGCATGCCGCCGGTGGTGCTTCCTCCGGGCATCCAGCCGCCGGGCATGCCGCCAATGCCAGCGGCCATTCCGGGCCCGCCGAGCCTCACACAGCAGCAGGCGATGGAGTACGATGCAACAAAGGCCAGCTGCCACTCTCTCTCACTCTGTCTCTCTCTCGAGCTGTTTTACCCCGACTGCCCCAGGCTGCATCAACTGCTCTTGAGCCGGAAGTCATAGAGCTTGTGCACTACTTCAAGATCGGTGATAGGCTGGAAAACGAGCTGGCCGGTTCCACCTGCAGTCGTGAAGAGCAGGCACGCGCGGATGCTGAACGAACAGCTGAAGCGCCGCAACAACACCTACGAGGAGGAGACTCTGGGGCAAAAGGACTTTGGGAGCACAGCTCGCAGCGCCGCTTTGGGAGGACATCGCCTCCTTGTACGAGATCCTGAAGGGTGCCAAGAACCCGGCGGACCTTCTCATGGCCGCCCGGCCGGACTTTCGCGGAAGGAGAACTTCCAAGCGTGGCATGCGTGCGTCCGTGCTCTAATCCCAGGTTAGCATCCGATGGATGGAGCAAGGCAGGCAGAAAGGCAGCCTTGTGCACGGGGTGCAGGGCCACCTTTCCGCTCAGAGGCGTCTTCCGTGGCTGCCTCACTCCGAATCCAAAAGTCGAGAAGGCGCGGGGCGCCGGAGTCGTCGCTTCGGCCATGCTCCGGTGATATGTTACGAGAGGCTGCCAAGAAGTACAAGCTCGACGCGCCCTCGGCGTGTAAGCTTGCCGAGGCGACGCCCTCAGAAACCCCACAGCCCCCACGAAGCTTGAGCCCCCGAAAAGCCGTCAGATGAAAAAATGCATGCAAGCCCCCTCCAAAAGCCACGAACATGCAGTTCTCTGGCGGAGGCCTTAGAGAGCCGGGAAGACCCGGACGAAGCCCTGGACAAGATCTGCTCCTTGTTGCACCATGTCTTCCTTCGGGTTCAGTGGTTCATTCGGGGGTTTGGGGTGTTATAGCCGTTTCACGGTTTGGGGGCTGTCGGCCCCGAGTTTCCTCGTGGACTGGGGTACTGGTGTGCTTCACCCGCTTCACCGCAGCCACAACGAGGGTTTAAGAACTCGATTCCCTGTATCTACTCTGTATCTGCCACATCTGCAAGCAGCCTGCAAGTCTTGAAGGCGAGCATTTGGCGGCCTCGAACAAGCCGTCATCATTAGACCGGAGCTCAGATCACCCAGAGGTTGGTGCCCTCATGTGCCCTCCCTGCCCGAAAGCGTGAATGCCTGAGGTCATGATCATGCTCAAAGACGTCAAAAACGGGGCTGTCCGGCTCTTGGATCCCAGCGGATCATGGAGGCGGCGATGGTGTCTGTCAGAGCTCGGAACAAAAGGACATCCAGCCCTGCACAAAAACTCCAGCCATCGGCTCCTATCTGCACAAGAAGGTGGGGCTGTGCCTTCAAGAAGCTCCAATCGCCGGGGCCACCCTTTTCGAAGGAAACCGAGAAGAGCCGGAACCGCACCTCGCGGAGCCGCGAGCGTGAGCGAGACCGGGGCTTCCAGCCACGCAGCAACCGGGCTTCCAGGAGCGCTCCAAGAGCAGAGCAGAGATCCGCAGAAACGAAAACGCTGCATACGATGCGAGATCTCTCCTTGAAGGAGTCGGGATCGACGGAGTCCTGGCCGAGGTGGCGGCCGCAGGAGCAGGAGCCACGGCTTTGCACTTGTGGAGCTTCTGACGCTACTGGAAGAGCCTCTGAATTGAAGGAGTCGAGGCCGTGGAGGCCATGGCCACGGCGGGGGCGGCCATGCGGGCCACGGACACCGGGAGCCTCGAGTGCCTGGGCTGCAGCCACCTTGTCTTCGCTTTTCGGCTCCCTTTCTTCTTTTCGAGGATCGCGGTGGAGATCGGGGAGAGCGCCGTGAACGCGACCGGGGCGATCGGGGCCCTTAGGGGGTCCGGCGCTCGGGTTTTTGCCTGTCGCCCAGTTCCACCCGAGTACTTGATGTACCGAGGGGGGAAGGGCAGACAGCGGGGAGGCGGTGCAGCGTCTCGGTTGCATTCATCTCCGATGCCCGCCGAAGTCTACAGCCCTACTCGCCGGCAGGCTCTGGCTGCACGCGCCCTTCTGCGCGTGGTTTGAGAGCCGCGAGCAAACGTTTCGGCTTAGGCCTCACCTAAAGGTGCCTTTAATGTTGGCTGGACGCGTGTCTCCGGTCTTCCACCCGGGCGTGGGTCACTGTATGCTCCATTCAGCATAGCGCAGAAGTGGAAGACTGGGGACCCTGCCCGCTGTCGAGCACCAGATCCGCTTGACGCTCAAGTCGCCCAACGGAACAAGAGACATCAGAACACGCACATGCACACACACAGACACACATCTCCCGGCACCAGATGTCAGGTATCACATATCATACATGTCATATACCATATACCATCACATATATATATATATATATAGAATTCAGCATATGCATATGTCATGATCTCGTATCTGCGTGTATGTGTGTATGTATGACAAGAAGCGCTGTCCTCAGAGGTGGGCACCTACTCTTTGGGCAGCGCGCTGTGCCACCTCCAGGGCGAGGTCATCAGCCCCTGGCTCGGAGACGAACCGAGCTCCTCAATGACATGTCTTATATCTAGACATAGATAGGATTATCGCTCTGTCGATCTTCTTTGTCTGTCTGTCTATCTGTCTGTCTATCTATCTATCTGTATATAGTTTGTTCTGTTCTATTCTATTCTGCTCTATTTCTTATTGCGTTATGTCCTAATTTTGATATCATGTTAGTTTATATTTGTCTTCTACCAAGTTGGGCTAGGCTAGTTATTGTATATCTTAGCAGCATATGTTTCTGTTTTTTTATCTGATGTTACATTATATGTTATTGTAGTGTTTTACATTATTTCTGCAGTATGATCTTATCATGTACTTTCTAGTATATAGTACATATTGAATATCCATTATTAGATACTAAGTTTTGAATATCTCATATCTACATGTATATTCGATGTGTAGATGGTATATTACATGCTATATGTTATATGATTATATATATATACAATGGTGTCTTACTCTAATCTATAAATATACATGTTTAGTATATATGAGCATCGGACTAAACCT